>JBBMOL010002709.1:0-21785 GCA_037954665.1 Laguncularia racemosa
TGCTAAATACTAAATTGGACGGATACGGGCTTAGAGCGGAGGGAAGGTGGGGTTTAAATCCAGCTGGGAGAGGGAAGATGCTGAGGTGGTGGATTTAGCATATACACTAAAGACAAACTTGTGTTTCAATTTAAATGGAAAAACAAATGCACACTTGTTCTTCTTCTTCTTCTTCTTCCTCTTACCTAAGAGGTTACGACAAGACATTACAAATTTAAAGAGAAACAATTCTGTGCTGTTCTTTCCATTTAGTTAATGTGTTTTATCAGGCCCACTCCATTATACTACACTAATTTATAGAAAGTCGATTGGTTTGGGAGATTCATTTATTTCCTATTGAGTAGCCTTTTTTAGGGATCCTTTTTTTTCCCCTTATTAAAAATCCGTACGGCTCTCTTGACAAACCAATGGGTTTGCTGCACTGCTTTGACAAACGCTCCAAATTGAAAGGATTTGACAAAGGATAATGTCGATTGGGTACGTGCTCTCTCATCATTTATCACTCACTATTACTAATACACTACATATTTGCCTTATCTGTTCCACTCAAAAAAAAAAAAAAAGAAGCCAACTGAGGTTGAATTTTATTTAATTCAACAGCCAAGCGTAAGCGTCATCGTCCTTTTGGCGGCGTTTAGGTTTAATTCGACACGCTAGCCTAGTCCAGGTGGCCAATTTTTTTAACGTCTTTTTAAAAAAAAAATTGGTGAAATGATATTTTATATAATAAAATAATATTTTATGTGATAAACTTTTAAATATACGAATGTTTATCATTTTTCTTCTTTTAGATAAAATTGATACATATCTACTAATTTTTTTTCAATATCGTAAATACAAATTGATTAACTTTGTTTATAATTTGATAAAATAATATTTTATTTTATAATTTTTTATAATAAAAAATTATTTTAAATTCACAAATGAAGACTTAATCCAATAATTTTTTTAGCCAATTGCATAAATCTTTCCAGAAATTACTAGGAAGAATGAGTAAAATTCTCACTAGTAACTAGTCAACTTTTTTTTTTTTTTAAGATGAGGAAAATAAGATAATAACCGATTATAATTTCTTCTTTTTCATTTTTCTTCCAAACCCTTTAATTTTAAAGGGAATATGAAGGAGAAAATTAAGAGGTGCGGTTGTAGTTGGAAAACGATATTTATATTATAGGAGTAATGAAAACTTAGACATTTCAATATATTAATCTAATTTTTGGTTATCATCAAATTCGTTATAAGGACTTTGGTTAATTTAACAATTAACAACCTAAATTGTTAATTTTTTTTGAATTAATAATCGTTATATCGATTTTAGTGTCCCGTTGAATTTATCATTGACAATGTTGATATCTTTTTTTTTTTTTTCGGTAGAAGAATGCATATGTACATACTAAAGAAAATAGATGTATAATATGCATCAGTAAAAGATTAACCACTTGGTAAAAAAGAAAATACCAAGCCTAGAATATGGTTTATGACCAATTGTTAAGAAGAATGCTTTTAAATAATATATTTTAAAAAATATTTATAAAATAACATACCAAAAAATATTATTTTAAAAATAGATTATAAAAGCATGAAATCGAAATGCATCTTTGATATAATTTTTTTTTGTTTTATTATTGAAAAAAAATTTGATGAAAAATTATGTAAAGAAAATAATTTTTCTCACATTAAATTTTTTGTTTTAAAAAAATAAAATTTTACATATAAAATAAAAAAAATAATTTTCATAAATTTAAAAATTATAAAAATTTATTAACAAAATTGGACACCTCCTTATACTTTATTTTATAATATTAAAAAAAGGAAGAAGAAAAACTAATGCTAATTTATTAAACAATGTTAATTTCCATAAACAATTTATCAAAAAATATTAATAAATTTATCAATTTCACATATTTATTTACATCAACCAAAAAATTTGATAAAAGATATACATATGAAATAAATAAATAAAAACAACCCTATCCCTTATTATTCCTTTCCTTAGTAAACTATCTAATTAGTTATGCAAATGCATTCTTTAGCTCTCTTGACTGCCTTGGATATGGAGTAGGAGGAGCTTTTGACTCCTATGTTGGATGGTGCTGGAGGGTATCATCGAAGTTTTGGGGAGGCATTGGATTCTACTATGTAGTATGCTGTGAAGATTCACCTTGATATATTAGTTGTTTACCAAAGCGTCTCTTATGTGGAGCAAGCGGTGTAAGGATAGGGCCATTGATGGAATGACGATGTGGTGTGATGTATGTGCTAGGCATTAAAGTTGAGTTATCATGCATCACACCGGAATCTGGTAGGAACTATTGGTCTTGTGATGGATATTCATATGCCTTAGCCGATTTCGAGGTCATAGATGTCTTGCGGTCCTATGGTGCTCAAGAATCAATTGCTATTGAAAAATGCCAACAAGTTCAAACTTTGCCTCAACCTTTACACCATGTTATTGGTGAGCCTATAGGTACAACGTTACCCTCCCATAGAGATGTATGAAATCAATCCCATGACTAGCTATACTAATGGCAATGTCATGATCTGAATATAGTCAGATTTGTCTTAATATATCATCTTACATGTTAGAACAAATTGTAAATTGAATAATTAATGATATATATGCAATGAATCAACCAGTAAGTGTTGATATTGTACTTACTAGATATCCAAGAACTGCTCCCATTCGTCTTATATATTGACGACTGATAGATTCATACCATCTTATGTATTCCTCATGAATGCCACGAGGGCCCATGTAAACCACCCGAGTCATACGTTCTTCCCATAAGGATATGTACATTGCATGCTGTACCGACTAATCGACATTAACCCACCCATACAAGTCAATTTGATAGAGCTTTAGCTGTAACATCTTGTGAAATATATTGAAACCCCCCAAACTGCCTTACAACATAGTCGGGGTAATACCACTTAACTATGTGGAAACATATGAGTAGCACTTGAAGCATCCAAATGTTCATGCCACCTTTATAGAAATATGATAAGATATGAATCAGACTCCCAAAATACAGTTCCCACTTGACCTAAAGGGTAGCAAATAAATCCATTGTTAATGATGTATATGATGAAATGGAAAAATTAAACAAAAAACAAAAAAATGGTTACCGAAATACTTGCTCATCATGCTGCTTATCAAGAGCATCCCAATATGTGTTAACTATATGGGTTAGGTGACGTTGTGTGTCCTTTCGTGTCTTCTAGCGAGCGGCCAAAGGGGCTCTAGCCTCTATAACAAGCCCGTGCTAGCTTAGTGGTGCTATGTATCAGAATCTATCCCATACCTAAACCTATAAAAGTATCACAACTCTTCTAATTTCGTGCGCCAACAGGGATGATGTGACACAAAGTTGGTAATATAACTAGACTAGACATGCGAAACCTTAGCTATATGTCCCTACAACATTGAAATGCTTTAGTAGTGACAAAAACATTGTGTGGATGAGGGAATTAGATTTATTAGCAAAAATAAATCCCCTTAATAGCTACAATATGTATGCATGCATATGGCGCTAACCTTGCTTACCATTAGCGTGGGTTCGAAGGATCTAGTACATATTATGAAGCCACGTCATATTAATGCGGCCTCCCTTACTACTAGATCCCGGCCTCACCTCGAGTAATCTCTCGCATGTTGCACTCCAATCTAGGCAACTACTCTTTCTAACTGCCTAGCCAACAATTGAGAGGCCTAGCTAGATCTCAACATCCTGTAAGGTGATAGTGAACTTCCTAATCGGCATGTGAAATGTGCGTCTCTAGCCTCCATTACTTGACCAAGGCAATTATCATTTGCCAATCCAATTGTATAAATGGTAGGTGGTTCACACCTAGGAATTCCGCTAATTGCATGAATGGCTCAATTCAAAGATTGATGAGGATGATGTTCTTGTCGCAATAAGGTGACATCTTGCACCATCGGATGGTGAGCTATGATTGCTCCTGAAATGTAAGAAGCTAAATGTTGTACTATTGACAATGTAACATAAATCCCCCAATATGATAAATGTGGTTTACCTCTCTATTTCAAACATCTTATGATTGATGTCTTTTTTGCTGCGTCAAAACTAAAGGATCGAAGGGTTTAGGCTGCATCTATTATGTACCCAAAAAAAAAAAAACAACGAATACGTAATTTTTTTACCAATTAATTTTCTAATGTTAATTAATGACGTATTAGTGACTAATTATCTACTAATTAAAGATTAATTAACAACTTAATTTTACTTCGATTTTCACAATAATACACTAAGATATTACATTTATAACCAATATGTAATTTT
This sequence comes from Laguncularia racemosa, assembly GCA_037954665.1. Taxonomy (NCBI): domain Eukaryota; kingdom Viridiplantae; phylum Streptophyta; class Magnoliopsida; order Myrtales; family Combretaceae; genus Laguncularia; species Laguncularia racemosa. The sequence continues at coordinate 4,302 of JBBMOL010002709.1, forward strand.
TTACTAATTAATTTTCTAATGACTAATTAATGCCATATTAACAACTAATTACTTACTAATTAACAATTAATTATCACAACAACAACTAAAGACATGTCATTTACAACTAATATAAAATTTTTCACTAATTAATTTCAAATGTTAATTAATGACGTATTAACGACTAGTTATCTACTAATTAACGATTACTTAACAACAACTTAATTTCACGTTAATTTTCACAATAATACACCAACATAATACATTTACAACCAATATGTAACTTTTTCACTAATTAATTTCTAATGACTAATTAATGTCATATTAACGACTAATTAACAACTATCATAACATAATAAGAAAAAAAATGTATAAACTGCAAGAAGCTAAATGTACCAAAATATATCCTCCTAATATTCCTACAATTGTAGATGTACAATAAACTTGTATCATATAGAAATTACAAAAACAAAAAGCATGAATTAGAGAGGCGGAAGAAGAATGAAAGAAGAAATAGAGATGTTTGAATAATGAATTGAGGATTTGCATTTATAATACAAACTGACGGTGCATAGAAGAAATAGAGATGTTTGAATAATGAATTGAGGATTTGAGGATTTGCATTTATAATACAAACTGACGGTGCATTTTTTTCCTTACACATTTTGGTTTACATGTTGTGATATTGTGCAAATTTACAGTGTCACTTTATAGTATTTTTTATAGGTTCGCAGTATATGTTTACAATATTCTATAAAATTATTGGATGGTTGGGGATGATATATATATTTTTTTGTTAAAGTAATTTATTGAAGGCGTAGACTGGGTCTATGCCCTTAATACAAATTTTACTAAAGGCACGAACTAGGTTCATGCCTTTTGCAAAACGGAAGGCGCGTTTTAGGTTCGTACATTTGTGACTTATTTTTGGAATATTTTTTTTCGGGTATGCTATACAATTTTTTTAAAAACAATGCATTGTTTAAGAGTATTCCTCTAACTGTTAATCTAAAGTCTTTATACAGACCAGATCCACAAACATCTTATTTAAGCAAATTCAAAAATTGCTAAGGTGGAAAACATAAAAGTTGCTCATCTTCATCTTAAACTTGGGCCATATTAGCAAGACTATCTACCACCCCATTTTCTTCTCTCGGAATAGCCTCAATCATGAACTCTAATAGCTAGTAGTTTTTTGTCCTCGCATGCCGTTAACACATAATAATATTTCATAATAGTCTTAGTTGAATCATTAAATAAATGCATTGCTACTCTGTTATCATAATTAATAACAACTCTTTCAAAACACAATCTAAGGCAATGGTGAAGACCCCAATATATGCCCTACAATTTAGTTCAAAGAATATTTAGATTTCTAAGCTTCTTAATGAAGCCAAAAATCCAATGATTATTACTATTCCTAATAACTCCTCCTATTGTTGTTTGATTATTATTAGGGATGATCAAACCATTTGTATTAAGCTTTATCCAACCCTTTAGAGGTGGCTACCATCCTAAGTTAATTCACTGCAAAGAATACACCTCTCTCTCTTTCCTCATGTGAAATTAATACTCATGTGCAATCTGTCTAATATGTATATGTAATCTTGTTAAATTGAATAGCACATTAAACAACTCGTTGTTTCTCACCTACGATATCATCCATAACATGATTCTAAAACAGTAGCCTTTGGATGGCTGAATGTTGGTCATATCTTTTTTTTGGGATTTATATGTTCCATTTTATCCATCATTGAAAATCTCCTTTAACTTGAGACTTAGTAAAAGATTCCCACATGAGAATATCATTGTCTCTTGCTAGACATTCCCTAAAAGTGTGCCATAAAGTTTCATTAGGTTTATGGCATAGTCGATAGGAAGCCTTATTATTGATATTTCTCAATTTTCATCAATTGGCAAACTATTTTGTAAAATTCTCCATAGAAAAAGTTTTACTTTTGGAGGAAAAACACTATGCCACAACCATTCCCAACTCCACTTCTCTTTTGAGTGCTTTCCATCTAACCATCTATTAATGAGGGTCTTTGACAGGCAATTTGCAAAACACCCCTTTGATCTTTATCAAAACTTCTTAACACAATTGGTCCTACTTTATTAGCAAGCAACTTTGATACAAGGACTCCTAGCTTATCTTCATTCCATTTCATTTCTAATATCTAGCAATCATATATCATTAGATTTTTAGCATCTTGTGATAAAAGGACCTTGAATCCATTCTCTAATTGTAAATTCTACAACCTAAGGCGATGCATTTTGTGGCTTTTGTAATCCCTTGATACTCTACCACTTCCTATACTTCTTCTTTAGGAGCTTTGCCTATAGAACCTTTCTATATCTAAGCTCCTATCCTCTTTTAACCTTATAAGACCTATTATTTGTTTCTAAGTTGGTTAAGCCTAAGCCCCCTTTATCTTTTGAAGTTGTAATTTTCTCCCATTTTTACTCAATGTACCCTTTGTTTATCTCATTGACCATTCCACAAAAAGTTTTGAATGATTTGCTCTAACCTATGGATGACACTAGTAGGTAACTTATTCACTTGCATGTAATAGATTGGGAGAGACTCTAAGGTTGACTTGGTTCAAATTAGTCTACTGGCTGTGCTCAATTGTCTAGCCTTCCACCTTCCCAACTTTTTTTTTTTGGTGCTTTTTCAACAATGAAATTCATTTGAGCAACAATGAGAGATTCACCTTGCTTTAAAGTCTAACCTAAATAATTACAAAAAATTTCCACTTCTTTATACCCTAAAGCACTAGCTAGCTCCATTTTTAGATCGCTTTCAAGATTGTGTGAGAAATAGATGGATGATTTGGTTTAATTTACTTTCAACCCTAGTAGGTCTAAGAAGTTATTTGAAACTTTTTGACTAGTTTCCACATTATCCATATTTTTCTATTGCATTCTATACCACATCATTAGCAAACATAACATAAGATATGCTAAGATTGCTCCTCCCTTACCTAAAGGACTCTAGGTATATTGTTTCACTTGTTTCTCTATCATTTAACTTAAGAACTCTATACTCATGATAAATATGTAAGGAGAAAGAGGATCGTTGATAGGGATTTAGGTCCTAAAGGATTAAGAAAATATAGATGGAATTTGATAAACTAAGAGAAGTTAGTTTAGAAGCAAAGGAATGACAGAAATAAGTGTTTTAGAGATCACAGTAGGGTTCATAGTCTAGCACACACTCTTTTACCTAAGTGTGATCATTAGCATGTGCACCAACATGAGATTCACACTTGTGATAATGAATTTAAAAGAAGACTAAGAGGATCACACTCATGAAAAGGATCATGGCTAAGTTCACATTGTGAACTAGACCATGCATACATTAGAGTCGAACTCGCAATTTTTTTTTACACTTATTTTATTTAATCTTTTGCCAATAGAATAGGGTTTAGTATACATAAGGTTATTTCATTATTTTAGAGATAGTTATCGACTTTTATTTATTGAGATTTCTTGTGAGAGTTAAGAGATTGTTTTCTCTATTAAACTAGTCTTATCAATCTATTTGTTGGTAATAGATTGTAGAACATTTTTTGTCAGATTATTATATACTATGTCTCATATTAGTATATTATTAACCATGAATCATTAAATTGGGTATAATATCAATCTTTGTTTGCCAATCTTGTTGAGTAATTACTATAAGCAAGTCCTTCTTGTATCATCTTCGTACTAGATCAACCATTTGTGCACTTTGGATTTAGTAAGTTGGAATTTCTTCGCTCTTTGAATTTATTGGTGTGCAAATTTTTAGGGTATGTGAAAGTTAAGGTTGTGGTGTGTGATTGAGTGAATAGAGAATCAATTGTTCATGAAATATCTTGTCAAAGAGTGTTAAAAGATATTAGTTCAAAGATTTAACAGTAATGGTAGAAGGAGCTCTAGAAATAATAGTGAAAATTCTATGAGGAGAAGTGTTTGGGGTTTGGGGTTTAGGGTTTAGGGCTTGCAAATTGGGGCATAGGGATTGGGGTTTGGAGTTTGGGGTTGGGGTTTGGGGTTTTGGGTTACGGGTTAAGGGTTTAGGGTTTAGGGTTTTCGGGGTTAGGGCTTGGGGTTTAGAGTTTTAGGTTTTTGGTTTCGGGTTTACGGGTTAGGGTTTGGGGTTTGCGGTTTAGGATTTAGGATTAATGGTTCAAGGTTTTGGGTCTAGGGTCCAAGGTTCAGTGTCCATGGTCCAGGGTCTAAAGTCTAGGGTCCAGGGTTCAGGGTTCAGGGTTCATGGCCTAAAGGATAGGGATCAAGGTGCTAAAGGATTAAGAAAATATAGATGGAATTTGACGAACCTTGAGAGCTTAGCTTGGAAGCAAAGGAATGAAAGAAATAAGCGTTTTAGAGATCACAGTAGGGTTCATAGTCTAGCACATGCTCTTGTACCTATGTGTGATCATCAACCTATGAACCAACATGAGATTCACACTTGTGAAAATGAATTTAAAAGAAGACTTAGGGTTTAAGGTTTGGGGATCTGGGTTTAAGGTTTAGAGTTGAGGGTTGAGGATTGAGGATTGAGGGTTAATGGTTTAGGGGTTAAGGGTTAAGGGTTTGGGGTTTGGGGTTTGGGTTTTAGGCTTTGGGGTTTAGGGTTTGGGGATTAGGCTTTAAGGTTTGGGGTTTAGGGTTCTGGGTTTAGGGGTTGGTGTTTAGGGTTTTGGGTTGAGAGGTGATGGTTAAGGGATGAGGGTTGAGAGTTTGGGGATTAGCATTTTGGGTTTTGGTTTTTAGGATTCAGGTTTAGGGTTTCGGGTTGAGGGTTAAGGGTTTATGGTTTGAGGGTTTGAGGTTTGTGTTGAGGGTTGAGGGTTAATGGTTAAGGGTTTGGGGTTTAGGGGTTTTGTGTTCAGGGGTTTAGGGTTTCAGTTTAGGGGTTAAGGTTTTAGGGGTTAGGGGTTAGGGTTTAGTGTTTAGGGTTTAGGGGATAGGTGTTAGGGTTTAGGTTATTGGGTTTGGGGTTGAGGGTTGGGTGTTTGGGGATTGGGGTTTAGGGTTTTAAGGCTTTATGGGTAAGGGTTTAGGGTTTCGATTTTGGGTTTAGGTTTGGGGTTTGGGGTTTAGGGTTTAAGGCATAGGGCTTAGGGCTTAGGGTTTAGGGTTTGGGGTTTGGGGTTGAGGGTTGAGGGTTAAGGGTTGACGGTTGAGGGTTGAGGGTGGAGGGTTCAAGGGTCAGGGGTCAGGGGTCTGGGGGTCTAGGTGATAGGAATCAAAATCTAACAAGACCTATCTTTAGGGTAAGAACTAAAGGAATTCAAATTTTGGGGATGGGGGCCCATTTTGAGCAGATCGACCCTGGAATTATTTATATATTAACCTCTTTTCTATTATTCTTGTATTGTGTTTTCCAACAGGCAAACTTATCATATTTTATAGGGCAATGGACAAACTCCCTCAGACTCAGCTTGTGGGTTATCCATGGACCGACCTGAACTGGCGATAAGCTGGGCTGATGGATCCTATAGAAGACCGACATCTTGAAGACTATTTCTTTTATATATTTCTTCTTTTATGAACTATTTTGGTTGTATTTTGATTTTAGGACACTTTTATTTCCTTGTAATTTTCATTTAGGGTTAGCCACCTTAAAAGTAGCAAACTTGTAATTTTGAGCACTTTTTAACCTTAGGAGTAGCAAGTATAAATACTTGCTTAAGAGAGGGTTTGAGGAGACTTATTTTGCAGATTATACACTTCACATTTTCGTGAGAGGGCTTAGGGTTTTCCTAATTCCAAATTCTCTTATCAATTTCAATTTCAAGAAGTTGAAATTGTGGCGAGTGCAACAAGGAGAAATCGTGAGTAATATCGATTCCTTATTGTTGTTATCCATTTCATCACTAGTGCGTCATATCTAGGGTTGATTTGGATGTTCTTGGACTTGTTTTAATTCGCAATTCGTGATCAATAGCTTGTTATAGGATTGATTGTGTTGATATATGATATCATTCTCTTCATTGTGATGTGAATTCGATAGTTGAAGGAAGGGATTGGAATTTCCGGTTTGACCCATTTGTTTTCTTGATTTGATTCATGTGGGTTTCAATTATAATTGTTATTATTTGATGAAGATTACTTGTTTGGATTGATAATAGCAATTGGAGCTCTTTGGATTTCATTCCATTGCCTTTAGGATTTCCACATTTACCTAGTCAAGTGAACCAGTTTTTGTGTGTGTGAATTGAGGAGTTATCCTTGATTCCTTTGATTGTGCTTAAGCTTGGAATTAGGCACATCATCTTTTTGGTATCAGAGCTCTTGTTGAGAGAAGGGAATTGGTTTCATTTGATTTTGTGGAGTTAATCATCCATTAGGATTGATTTAGTGGAAACCGCAATTGTATTGATTGTTGTGGTTTTGAGTTTGTGAAATTACCTTGTCTTGGAGTTTAATTTGCTGTTTGTTGGAGTTGGTTTGGGACGGTTGTTGCATCATTTTGTGATCACTAATTTTCGTGGAAGGGCAGAAGTATCAAGTGTTGTTTAATTCAACAATTTTTGGAACTTGCAAAACTTACCAAAATCCTTGCCGTGGCTTGTTGTGGCGTGGAGGAGGATGTGTAACTTGTTGTTTTGATTTCCATTATGTAATTCTGAATTGGAGAAGTTCAATTTACAGATTTGCATTGAGTTTTGATGAGTAAGGAATTTATTTGAATTCAAACACATGGCATTAAGTTGTGGGAGTTAATGAGTGCTATTTGAATTTGAATTCATTACTTACCAATTGAAGAAGGCTTGCAATTAGTGAAGTGGTTTGAATTTCAAATTGAAGTTGCTGCCTATTCTGTTGAGAGTTGTGGTTAGAACTTGTGGGGGGTGAAGTATATTTTGTTATTATTGCCGTGGAAAGTGGAAGTATATTAGTTGTGCTGTTGCCGTAGAAGTTAAGCATATTTATTGTTGTGTTCACTTGTGTTGTTGCCGTGGGAGTAACTTGAGGAAGCAAAAAAAAAAATAAAAAATTGTTGCACCGTGATTGAAAAGAGTAGGGAAATATTATTGCTATGGTGTTTGAATTTATTATACACCGTGTATAGAAAAGGTGTGTATATGTAGCATTGCATTTGTGTGCTAAGTAAGTAGTGTGTGTATGGTGTTATTGTGACGTGGTGAAGTGAAGGGAGTGTGCTACAATTATTTGAGATTACATTTGTATTTCAAATAAATCGCATCCACAAACATGTCATGTGATAGTGTGAATGGGGGCATTGGCAATGAGGCCAATAACCAAGTGGGTAGCATATTAGGTTGTCGAAATACAAATGGAAGAACTCTAGATGAACAACTTTAGGACCTTACCACAATTGTTGCTACATTGGCAACTAAAATTGATAGGATAACATTACCACCACCACCTATGGTAAACCTTCAGGCACCACCTAGAGTAGAAGGAGATTATCATGCTCTTAGGGAAGACAGAGATGATAATTTTGGGGTTAATCCATACTCGGACAGGGAATTTAGACCACCTCGAGGACTAGAGTGTGCGAAGCTACAGATGCCTTCATTTGATGGTAGGGGTTCCGCCGATGACTAACTAGACTGGGAAGACCAAGTTGAGGGTCTTTTCAAGTGTTATGAGATTGATGAAGACTCCAGGGTACGCCTTGCAGCTGTAGAGTTCACAGGGTATGCCGCTTTGTGGTGGAGAAATATGGTGATCAGTAGGCGAATGGATGGAGAGACCGAAATACACACTTAGAGAGATATGAAATGAGTTTTGAGGAAAAGGTTTGTACCGAAACACTATAGGCATGAGTTATTTATGTGTCTCCAGACACTGAGACAGAGGGGTAAAACAATGGATGACTATGTACAGGAGTTTGAGACACTGGTGATCAGATGTGGATTAGTTGAACCTCCTGAACAAACCCTAGCACGTTTTGTATCTGGGTTGAGGTATGAGATAGCTTGTGTAGTTGAGCTTTAGAGATATAGTACACTTGATGAGGTTATACAGTTAGCCCTGAAAGTGGAAAGACAGAGACAATCCTATTCATTCCAGGATACTAGGAGCAGACTATCAGGGAACCAAACTGTTCAGGGTAAGTTATGTTCTCCTTCAGAGACACTAGAGGTTCACGAGCCGTTGAGCACACTATTGGAGTATTCTGAGGATTAGAGTCAGATGAGTCTATCATTAGAGGGTTAGAATGTTCAGAGACATTTGTGTTCACCTTCAAAGGTCTCAGAGGGCAATGAGCAGTTAAGCCAACCACTAGAAGACCATCAAGATCAGTGACATACAGATGAGCTAGAAAAGAAGGATACAATATCAGTGAAATGGGTTGAGATAGGGGACACCTCAGTGGATAATGGGTCATTATTTGTATTGTAGATGAGATACATCCTAGAAATGGAGGAGAGAAAACAATCACCACCCGTGGTATTTCAGATTTTGGGATTCTATAGTGATATTTCTTCAAGTGGCTTGCTAAGAGGAAAGAAAGTCTCTACTGCATTTAATCTACCAGATTTGAGGACAAATCTTTTTGAGGCCTGAGGAGATGATAGGAATCAAAATCTGACAAGACCTATCATTAGGGCAAGAACTAAAGGAATTCAAATTTTAGAGATGAGGGCCCATTTTGAGCAGATCGACCCCGGAATTATTTATATATTAACCTCTTTTCTATTATTCTTGTATTGTGTTTTCCAACATGCAAACTTATCATATTTTATAGGGCAATGGACAAACTCCCTCAGACTCAGCTTGTGGGTTATCCATAGACCGACCTGAACCGGCGATAAGTTGGGCTGATGGATCCTATAGAAGACCGCATCTTGAAGACTATTTCTTTTATATATTTCTTCTTTTATTAACTATTTTGGTTTTAGGACACTTTTATTTCCTTGTAATTTCATTTAGGGTTAGCAACCTTAAAAGTGGCAAACTTGTAATTTTGAGCACTTTTTAACCCTAGGAGTAGCAAGTATAAATACTTGCTTAAGAGAGGGTTTGAGGAGGCTTATTTTGCAGATTATACACTTCACATTTTTGTGAGAGGGCTTAGGGTTTTCCTAATTCCAAATTCCCTTATCAATTTCAATCCAAAGAAGTTGAAATTGTAGCGAGTGCAACAAGGAGAAATCATGAGTAATATCGGTTCCTTATTGTTGTTATCCATTTCATCACTAGTGCGTCATATCTAGGGTTGATTTGGGTGTTCTTGGACTTGTTTTAATTCGCAATTCGTGATCAATAGCTTGTTATAGGATTGATTGTGTTGATATATGATATCATTCTCTTCATTGTGACGTGAATTGGATAGTTGAAGGAAGGGATAGGAATTTGCGGTTTGACCCATTTGTTTTCTTGATTTGATTCATGTGGGTTTCAATTATAATTGTTATTATTTGATGAAGATTACTTGTTTGGATTGATAATAGCAATTGGAGCTCTTTGGATTTCATTCCATTGCCTTTAGGATTTCTGCATTTACCTAGTCAAGTGAACTGGTTTTTGTGTGTGTGAATTGAGGAGTTATCCTTGATTCCTTTGATTGTGCTTAAGCTTGGAATTAGGCACATCACTAGGGTCAGGGTCTAGGGGTCTAGGGGACTAGGAGACTATGGGTCTAGGGTCTAGGGTTTAGGGTTTAGGGTTTAGGTTAAGGGTTGAGGTTTGAGGGGTCAGGTTTCAGGGTTCGGGGTTCGGGGTTTCAGGGTTGAGGGTTTCGGGTTTCGGGGTTCGGGTTTAGGGTTGTGGGTTGGGGGTTAGGGGTACGGTGTTCGGGGTTGGGGGTTCAGGGTTCGGGATTCGAGGTTCGGAGTTCGGGGTTCGGTGTTCGGGGTTTGGGGTTTGGGGTTTAGGGGTTTAGGGTTTAGGGTTTAGGGATTTAGGGTTAAGGTTTAGGGGTTAGGGTTTAGGGTTCAGGGGTTAAGGTTCAGGGGTGAGGGTTCAGGGATCAGGGTTCAGGGCTTAGGGTTTAGGGGTTAGTAGTTTTGGGTTTAGGGCGTTAGGGTTCAGGGTTTAGGGTTTAGCGTTAAGGGGTTAGGGGTTTAGGGTTTTGGGATTCGGGTTTTGGGTTTTGGGTTTCGGGTTTAGGGTTTAGGGCTTAGGGCTCAGGGTTTCAGGGTTAAGGGTTTCAGGGTTTTGGGCTATCGGGGTTTAGGGCTTAGGGCTTAGGGGTTAGGGTTTAGGGTTTAGGGTTTAGGGTTTAGGGGTTAGGGGTTAGGGGTTTAGGGTTTAGGGGTTAGGCGTTAGGGGTTAGGGGTTAGGGTTTAGGGTTTGGGGTTCGGGGTTCGGGTTTGGGGTTCGGGTTAGGGTTTGGGGTTTGGGGTTTAGGGCTTAAGGCTTAGGGTCTAGGGTCTAGGGTTTTGGGTGTTTTGGGTTTAGGGTTTAGGGTTTAGGGTTTAGGGTTTAGGCGTTACCTCTTTTCTATTATTCTTGTATTGTGTTTTCCAACAGGCAAACTTATCATATTTTATAGGGCAATGGACAAACTCCCTCAGACTCAGCTTGTGGGTTATCCATGGACCGACTTGAACCGGCGATAAGTTGGGCTGATGGATCCTATAGAGAACCGGCATCTGGAAGACTATTTCTTTTATATATTTCTTCTTTTATGAACTATTTTGGTTTTAGGACACTTTTATTTCCTTGTAATTTCATTTAGGGTTAGCCACCTTAAAAGTGGCAAACTTGTAATTTTGAGCACTTTTTAACCCTAGGAGTAGCAAGTATAAATACTTGTTTAAGAGAGGGTTTGAGGAGGCTTATTTTGCAGATTATACACTTCACATTTTTGTGAGAGGGCTTAGGGTTTTCCTAATTCCAAATTTTCTTATCAATTTCAATCCCAAGAAGTTGAAATTGTGGCGAGTGTAACAAGGAGAAATCATGAGTAATATCGGTTCCTTATTGTTGTTATCCATTTCATCACTAGTGCATCATATCTAGGGTTGATTTTGATGTTCTTGGACTTGTTTTAATTCGCAATTCGTGATCAGTAGCTTGTTATAGGATTGATTGTGTTGATATATGATATCATTCTCTTCATCGTGACGTGAATTGGATAGTTGAAGGAAGGGATAGGAATTTGCGGTTTGACCCATTTGTTTTCTTGATTTGATTCACGTGGGTTTCAATTATAATTGTTATTATTTGATGAAGATTACTTGTTTGGATTGATAATAGCAATTGGAGCTCTTTGGATTTCATTCCATTGCCTTTAGGACTTCCGCATTTACCTAGTCAAGTGAATCGGTTTTTGTGTGTGTGAATTGAGGAGTTATCCTTGATTCCTTTGATTGTGCTTAAGCTTGGAATTAGGCACATCACTAGGGTCAGGGGTCTAGGGTCAGGGGTCAGGGGTCTAGGGGTCTAGGGGACTAGGAGAATATGGGTCTAGGGTTTAGGGTTTAGGGTTTAGGTTAAGGGTTGAGGTTTGAGGGGTCAGGGTTCAAGGTTCGGGGTTCGGGGTTCAGGGTTGAGGGTTTCGGGGTTAGGGTTTAGGGTTGTGGGTTGGGGGTTGGGGGTTAGGCGTACGGGGTTCGGGGTTCAGGGTTCGGGATTCGGGGTTCGGTGTTCGGGGTTCGGTGTTCGGGGTTCGTGGTTTAGGGGTTTAGGGATTTAGGGTTAAGGTTTAGGGGTTAGGGTTTAGGGTTCAGGGGTGAGGGTTCAGGGATCAGGGCTCAGGGCTTAGGGTTCAGGGCTTAGGGGTTAGTGGTTAGGGGTTTGGGGCGTTAGGGTTCAGGGTTTAGGGTTTAGCGTTTAGGGGTTAGGGGTTTAGGGTTTTAGGATTCGTGTTTTGGGTTTTGGGTTTCGGGTTTATGGTTTAGGGCTTAGGGCTAAGGGTTTAGGGTTTCAGGGTTTTGGGGTATCGGGGTTTAGGGCTTAGGGCTTAGGGCTTAGGGCTTCGGGTTTAGGGTTTAGGGTTTAGGGTTTAGGGGTTTAGGCGTTAGGCATTAGGGGTTTAGGGTTCGGGGTTCGGGGTTTGGGGTTTGGGTTAGGATTTGGGGTTTGGGGTTTGGGGTTTACGGCTTAGGGCTTAGGGTCTAGGGTCTAGGGTCTAGGGTCAAGGGTCTAGGGTCTAGGGTGTTGGGTCTAGGGTTTTGGGTTTTGGGTTTATGGTTTTGGGTTTAGGGTTTAGGGTTTAGGGTTTGGGGTTTGGGGTTTCGGGTTTCGGGTTTAGGGTTTAGGGATTAGGGATTAGGGTTTAGGGTTTAGGGTTTAGGGTTTGGGGTTTGGGGTTTGGGGTTTGGGGTTTGGGGTTTTGGGGTTTGGGGTTTGGGGTTTGGGGTTTGGGGTTTGGGGTTTGGGGTTTAGGGTGTAGGGTTTAGGGTTTAGGGTTTCGGGTTTAGGGTTTGGGGTTTGGGGTTTGGGGTTTGGGGTTTTGGGGTTTGGGGTTTGGGGTTTGGGGTTTGGGGTTTGGGGTTTAGGGTGTAGGGTTTAGGGTTTAGGGTTTCGGGTTTAGGGTTTGGGGTTTCGGGTTTGGGGTTTGGGTTGGGGGGTGAAGTATATTTTGTTATTATTGCCGTGGAAAGTGGAAGTATATTAGTTGTGTTGTTGCCGTGGAAGTTAAGCATATTTATTGTTGTGTTCACTTGTGTTGTTGCAGTGGGAGTAACTTGAGGAAGCAAAAAAAAAAGAAAATTGTTGCGCTGTGATTGAAAAGAGTAGGGAAATATTATTGTTGTGGTGTTTGAATTTATTATACACCGTGTATAGAAAAGGTGTGTATATGTAGCATTGCATTTGTGTGCTAAGTAAGTAGTGTGTGTATGGTGTTATTGTGACGTGGTGAAGTGAAGGGAGTGTGCTACAATTATTTGAGATTACATTTGTATTTCAAATAAATCGCATCCACAAACATGTCATGTGATAGTGTGAATGGGGGCATTGGCAATGAGGCCAATAACCAAGTGGGTAGCAGATTAGGTTGTCGAAATACAAATGGAAGAACTCTAGATGAACAACTTCAGGACCTTACCACAATTGTTGCTACATTGGCAACTAAAATTGATAGGATAACATTACCACCACCACCTGTGGTAAACCTTCAGGCACCACCTAGAGTAGAAAGAGATTATCATGCTCTTAGGGAAGACAGAGCTGATAATTTTGGGGTTAATCCATACTCGGACAGGGAATTTAGACCACCTCGAGGACTAGAGTGTGCGAAGCTACAGATGCCTTCATTTGATGGTAGGGGTTCCGCTGATGACTAACTAGACTGGGAAGACCAAGTTGAGGATCTTTTCAAGTGTTATGAGATTGATGAAGACTCCAGGGTACGCCTTGCAGCTGTAGAGTTCACAGGGTATGCCGCTTTGTGGTGGAGAAATATGGTGATTAGTAGGCGAATGGATGGAGAGACCGAAATACACACTTGGAGAGATATGAAACGAATTTTGAGGTATAGGTTTGTACCGAAACACTATAGGCATGAGTTATTTATGCGTCTCCAGACACTGAGACAGAGGGGTAAAACAATGGATGACTATGTATAGGAGTTTGAGACACCGGTGATCAGATGTGGATTAGTTGAACCTCCTGAACAAACCCTAGCACGTTTTGTATCTGGGTTGAGGTATGAGATAGCTTGTGTAGTTGAGCTTTAGAGATATAGTACACTTGATGAGGTTATACAGTTAGCCCTGAAAGTGGAAAGACAGAGACAATCCTAATCATTCCAGGATACTAGGAGCAGACTATCAGGGAACCAAACTGTTCAGGGTCAGTTATGTTCTCCTTCAGAGACACTAGAGGTTCACGAGCAGTTGAGCACACTATTGGAGTATTCTGAGGATTAGTGTCAGATGAGTCTATCATTAGAGGGTTAGAATGTTCAAAGACATTTGTGTTCACCTTCAAAGGTCTCAGAGGGCAATGAGCAGTTAAGCCAACCACTAGAAGACCATCAAGATCAGTGACATACAGATGAGCTAGAAAAGAAGGATACAATATCAGTGAAATGGGTTGAGATAGGGGACACCTCAGTGGATAATGGGTCATTATTTGTGTTGTAGATGAGATACATCCTAGAAATGGAGGAGAGAAAACAATCACCACCCGTGGTATTTCAGATTTTGGGATTCTGTAGTGATATTTCTTCAGGTGGCTTGCTAAGAGGAAACAAAGTCTCTACTGCATTTAATCTACCAGATTTGAGGACAAATCTTTTTGAGGCCTGAGAAGATGATAGGAATCAAAATCTGACAAGACTTATCATTAGGGCAAGAACTAAAGGAATTAAAATTTTAGAGATGAGGGCCCATTTTGAGCAGATCGACCCCGGAATTATTTATATATTATCCTCTTTTCTATTATTCTTGTATTGTGTTTTCCAACATGCAAACTTATCATATTTTATAGGGCAATGGACAAACTCCCTCAGATTCAGCTTGTGGGTTATCCATAGACCGACCTGAACCGGCGATAAGTTGGGCTGATGGATCCTATAGAAGACCGGCATCTTGAAGAGTATTTCTTTTATATATTTCTTCTTTTATTAACTATTTTGGTTTTAGGACACTTTTATTTCCTTGTAAGTTCATTTAGGGTTAGCAACCTTAAAAGTGGCAAACTTGTAATTTTGAGCACTTTTTAACCCTAGGTGTAGCAAGTATAAATACTTGCTTAAGAGAGGGTTTGAGGAGGCTTATTTTGCAGATTATACACTTCACATTTTTGTGAGAGGGCTTAGGGTTTTCCTAATTCCAAATTCTCTTATCAATTTCAATCCCAAGAAGTTGAAATTGTGGCGAGTGCAACAAGGAGAAATCATGAGTAATATCGGTTCCTTATTGTTGTTATCCATTTCATCACTAGTGCGTCATATCTAGGGTTGATTTGGGTGTTCTTGGACTTGTTTTAATTCGCAATTCGTGATCAATAGCTTGTTATAGGATTGATTGTGTTGATATATGATATCATTCTCTTCATTATGACGTGAATTGGATAGTTGAAGGAAGGGATAGGAATTTGCGGTTTGACCCATTTGTTTTCTTGATTTGATTCACGTGGGTTTCAATTATAATTGTTATTATTTGATGAAGATTACTTGTTTGGATTGATAATAGCAATTGGAGCTCTTTGGATTTCATTCCATTGCCTTTAGGACTTCCGCATTTACCTAGTCAAGTGAATCGGTTTTTGTGTGTGTGAATTGAGGAGTTATCCTTGATTCCTTTGATTGTGCTTAAGCTTGGAATTAGGCACATCACTAGGGTCAGGGGTCTAGGGTCAAGGGTCAGGGGTCTAGGGGTCTAGCGGACTAGGAGACTATGTGTCTAGGGTTTAGGGTTTAGGGTTTAGGTTAAGGGTTGAGGTTTGAGGGGTCAGGGTTCAGGGTTCGGGGTTCGGGGTTTAGGGTTGAGGGTTTCGGGGTTCGGGTTTAGGGTTGTGGGTTGGGGGTTGGGGGTTAGGCGTATGGGGTTTGGGGTTAGGGGTTCGGGGTTCAGGGTTCGGGATTCGAGGTTCGGAGTTCGGGGTTCGGGGTTCGGGTTCGGGGTTTAGGGGTTTAGGGATTTAGGGTTAAAGTTTAGGGGTTAGGGTTTAGGGTTCAAGGGTTAAGGTTCAGGGGTGAGGGTTCAGGGATCAGGGTTTAGGGCTTAGGGTTTAGGGCTTAGGGGTTAGTGGTTAGGGGTTTGGGGCGTTAGGGTTCAGGGTTTAGGCTTTAGCGTTTAGGGGTTAGGGGTTTAGGGTTTTGGGATTCGGGTTTTGGGTTTTGGGTTTCGGGTTTAGGGTTTAGGGCTTAGGGCTTAGGGCTAAGGGTTCAGGGTTTCAGGGTTTTGGGGTATTTGGGTTTAGGGCTTAGGGCTTAGGGCTTAGGGCTTCGGGTTTAGGGTTTAGGGTTTAGGGTTTAGGGGTTAGGGGTTGGGGGATAGGGGTTTAGGGTTTAGGGGTTAGGCGTTAGGGTTTAGGGTTTAGTGTTCGGGGTTCGGGTTTGGGGTTTGGGTTAGGATTTGGGGTTTGGGTTAGGATTTGGGGTTTGGGGTTTGGGGTTTAGGGCTTAGGGCTTAGGGTCTAGGGTCTAGGGTCTAGGGTCTAGGGTCAAGGGTCTAGGGTCTAGGGTGTTGGGTCAAGGGTTTTGGGTTTTGGGTTTTGGGTTTAAGGTTTAGGGTTTAGGGTTTGGGGTTTGGGGTTTGGGATTTAGGGTTTAGGGTTTAGGGATTAGGGATTAGGGTTTAGGGTTTAGGGTTTGGGGTTTGGGGTTTGGGGTTTTGGGTTTGGGGTTTTGGGGATTGGGGTTTGGGGTTTGGGGTTTAGGGTTTAGGGTTCAGGGTTTAGGGCTTAGGGCTAAGGGTTCAGGGTTTCAGGGTTTTGGGGTATCGGGGTTTAGGACTTAGGGCTTAGGGCTTAGGGCTTCGGGTTTAGGGTTTAGGGTTTAAGGTTTAGGGGTTAGGGGTTGGGGGATAGGGTTTTAGGGTTTAGCGGTTAGGCGTTAGGCATTAGGGGTTAGGCGTTAGGGATTAGGGTTTTGTGTTCGGGGTTCGGGGTTCGGGGTTTGTGGTTTGGGTTAGGATTTGGGGTTTGGGGTTTGGGGTTTAGGGCTTAGGGCTTAGGGTCTAGGGTTTAGGGTCTAAGGTCTAGGGTTAAGGGTCTAGGGTCTAGGGTTTTGGGTTTTGGCTTTAAGGTTTAGGGTTTAGGGTTTAGGGTTTAGGGTTTGGGGTTTGGGGTTTGGGGTTTAGGGTTTAGGGTTTAGGGATTAGGGATTAGGGTTTAGGGTTTGGGGTTTTGGGGTTTGGGGTTTGGGGTTTAGAGTTTAGGGTTTAGGGTTTAGTGTTTAGGGTTTGGGGTTTGGGGTTTGGGTTGGGGGGTGAAGTATATTTTGTTATTGTTGCTGTGGAAAGTGGAAGTATATTAGTTGTGTTGTTGCCGTGGAAGTTTAGCATATTTATTGTTGTGTTCACTTATGTTGTTGCCGTGGGAGTAACTTGTGGAAGCAAAAAAAAAAAAAAAATTGTTGCACCGTGATTGAAAAGAGTAGGGAAATATTATTGTTGTGGTGTTTGAATTTATTATACACCGTGTATAGAAAAGGTGTGTATATGTAGCAGTGCATTTGTGTGCTAAGTAAGTAGTGTGTGTATGGTGTTATTGTGATGTGGTGAAGTGAAGGGAGTGTGCTACAATTATTTGAGATTACATTTGTCTTTCAAATAAATCGCATCCACAAACATGTCATGTGATAGTGTGAATGGGGGCATTGGCAATGAGGCCAATAACCAAGTGGGTAGTAGATTAGGTTGTCGAAATACAAATGGAAGAACTCTAGGTGAACAACTTCAGGACCTTACCACAATTGTTGCTACATTGGTAACTGAAATTGATAGGATAACATTACCACCACCATCTGTGGTAAACCTTCAGGCACCACCTAGAGTAGAAGGAGATTATCATGCTCTTAGGGAAGACAGAGATGATAATTTTGGGGTTAATCCATACTCGGATAGGGAATTTAGACCACCTCGAGGACTAGAGTGTGCGAAGCTACAGATGCCTTCATTTGATGGTAGGGGTTCC
>JBBMOL010002710.1:0-21772 GCA_037954665.1 Laguncularia racemosa
TATACATGCCATATTTACAAACTATGTCACGAAACAAATATCTAACACGGCCGTGCCTTCTAGTCGTGTATCAGGCCGTGTATGCTTCTGGTAGCTACCTGACACAATACACGGCGTGTCTTCGGACCGCGTATCCGGCCATGTATGTTTCTGGGAAGTACCTGACACAACACACGGCCGTGTCTTCTGTCCGTGTATCCGGCCGTGCCTTCTGTCCGTAGAGGTTCCTGACACAACACACGGCCGTGTCTTCTGACCGTATATCCGGCCGTATATGTTTCAGTGCTTCCAGACCTTTTTGATTGATAGTATAATGCTAAGTTGTTCACTTTTAGGCACGCATCGTCTAATTATTTAGTCGGCACAATTTTTAAAGAGATATGGTTCATCCCAAAAATAAAACTTCACATCATGTAAAACTTTCTTTTTCTGTTGGTAAGATAGACCATATGGAGTGATTTTGTTAACCAAATAATTAACGATATCAACATACCAAGGTAATCCTTTGACTTCTACTGCATGCAATTGTTCATCAGGGAACTTTTCATTAATAGTTGAATCAAAACAATTAGATTCCAAATGAGATAAATGATCAACCACCACATTTTCAGTTCCCTTCATATCTTTAATTTCCAGGTTAAATTCTTGTAGTAGTAGAATCCATCGAATTAACCGAGGTTTAGCATCATTTTTAGAAAATAAATACTTAAGGACAGCATGGTCAGTATATACTATAATTTTAGAACCTATCAGATAAGGCCGGAATTTATCGCATGCAATTATGACTGCTAAATGTTCTTTTTCAGTTGTGGCATAATTCCTTTAGGCCTCATTTAAGGTTCTACTTGCATAGTATATTACATGAAATGACTTATCTTTCCTTTGCCCAAGTACCGCTCCTACAGCATAGTTGCTAGCATTGCACATCAACTCGAATGGAAGCTCCCGATCAGGTGCAACAATCATTGGTGCAGTAGTGAGCTTTTCCTTCAATAGATTGAATGCCTCCAAACAATTGTCATCAAAGACAAAGGCAGAATATTTTTCTAATAAATTACAAAGAGGTCTTGAGATTTTAGAAAAATCCTTAATAAATCGCCCGTAAAAGCCAGCATGTCCCAAGAAGCTTTTGATTCCTTTCACTGTAGTAGGTGGTGGTAGCTTCTTTATCACCTTTACTTTTACCCTGTCAACCTCAATTCCCTACTTAGACACTTTGTGCCCTAAGACTATTCCCTCTCTTACCATGAAATGGCATTTTTTTCCAATTAAGAAGCATATTAGTATCCTTGTATCTCTTAAGCACACATCCTAAATTGTCAGACATGTTTCGAATGACTTCCCAAAAACAGAAAAATCATCAATGAATATGTCAATAAAATTTCCTAACATGTTAGAGAATATGGACATCATGCATCTTTGAAATGTAGCGGGTACATTACAAAGACCAAAGGGCATTCTCCTAAAGGCAAATGTGCCATAAGGACAAGTAAAGGTGGTTTTCTCCTGGTCCTTAGGTGCTATATGGACTTGATTGTAACCAGAGTAACCATCTAAAAAGTAATAATAATCATGCCATGCAAGTTTTTCTAATATCTGATCTATGAAAGGGAGGGGAAATGATCTTTGCGGGTAGCATCATTCAGTTTCCTATAGTCTATACAGACTCTCTAACCAGTTACAGTGCGAGTGGGAATTAATTCATTTTTTACTACAGTCATACCACCTTTTTTTGGTACGACTTGGACAGGACTAACCCATTTACTATCGAAAATTGGAAAAATAATGCCTGCATCTAACAATTTAAGCACTTCTTCTTTTTTTACAACTTCCTTAAGAGTTGGGTTAAGTCTTCTTTGTGGTTATACTGTAAGTTTGCACTTAGCCTCAAGAAATATCCTATGAGTGAAAATTGAAGGGCTAATTCCCTTAATATCAGCAATGGTCCAACGATGGCTTCCTTATGCTCTCTTAGAACATCTAAAAGTTGTTGCCCTTGATCACCTGTCAAAGAAGAAGAAATGATTATTGGCAAAGCATTATCTATTCCAAGATATGCATATTTTAAATGATTAGGTAATGGTTTAAGCTCAAGCACCGGGGTTATGTCAATGATGGGACTGACTTCTTCTCACTTGTTCCTAGCTCCTCATAGTAGTGAGCTTGAACTTCTAAGGCTTCTTCCACACATTCTTCAATTGGTTCTTCATCATCACTCCATTCATCTATATCCTTGAGAACCGATTCTACTGTCTCCATACCTACATTCTCTTCAATATTCTCATAGGAAACTTCATCAATAACATCAATGGTGTAACAAGACTTACAATCATCAAATTTCCTAATGGTCTCATAAACATTAAAAGTAACTTCTTCATCCATAACTCTTAAAGTTAGCTTACCTTGTTCCACATCTATCAATGCCTTGCTAGTTGCAAAGAATGGTCTTCCTAAGATCATGGGTACCTCTCTATCTTCTTCCATTTCTGATGTGCCTAATTCCACTTAGAAGCACAATTAAAAGACTTAAGAAAAAACAATCTCAAGTCAAGGTAAAACCGGATCCACAAGGGCAAAATTCACATGAAGACTAGTGAAGATGTAAAGAATTCCAAATGCTCAAAGATATAATTGTAATACCACAATGATAATCTCTTCTAATAACACCCTAATCACATATAATCCACGAAAATAATCCACAAATTCAAAAGAAAACCTCAATTCCAAGGACTCCTTTCCAATAGTGAAAAACACGTTTTCAAGGGAATTCTCAATGATGATTCGAATTCAATTGCAAGGGACCTTAAATAAACACAAGAATTCATCAACAATAAGAAGCAATTCTGACCAAGAACTATCTCAATTCAACCCTAGATATGACACACTAGAGAAGAAAAGAAATCACAACAAAATGAAATTGATACAACTCACAATTTCAAGGTGTTGCACTCGCCGCAATATCAACTCTTGGGAT
The DNA here is from genome assembly GCA_037954665.1 of Laguncularia racemosa. NCBI lineage: Eukaryota > Viridiplantae > Streptophyta > Magnoliopsida > Myrtales > Combretaceae > Laguncularia > Laguncularia racemosa. The sequence continues at coordinate 2,975 of JBBMOL010002710.1, forward strand.
TGAAATTGATAAGAGTCTAATGAAAATTAGGAACCCTAATTCTCACGTGAAGAAGAAGTGTATAATCTGCAAAATATGGCCTCCTCAAACCCTCTCTTAAGCAAGTATTTATACTTGCTACTCCTAGGGTTAAAAAGTGCTCAAAATTATAAGTTTGCCACTTTTAAGGTGGCTAACCCTAAATGAAAGTTACAAGGAAATAAAAGTGTCCCAAAATGATTACAACATAAATAGTCCATGCAAATGAAAAATACATAAAAGAAATTGGTCTTCAAGATGCCGGTCTTCTATAGGATTCATCGGCCCAGCTCATCGCCGGTTCAGGTCGGTCCATGGATAACCCACAAGCTGAGTTTGAGTGAGTTTGTCCATTGCCCTGTAAAGCATGATAAGTATTCCTGTTGGAATATAAAATACATGAATAAGATAAAAGAGGTTAGTAAATGAATAATTCCAGGGTCGATTTGTTCAAAATGGGTCCTCATCGTCAAGATTTGAAATCCTTTAGTTCTTGCCCTAATGATAAGTCTTGTCGGATTTTGATTCCTATCATCTCCTCGAGCCTCAAAAAGATTTGTCCTCATATCTGGCAGATCAAATGCAGTAGAGACTCTATTTTCTAAAAGCAATCCATCTAAGGAAGTATCTCTACAGAATCCCAATATCTAAAATACCATAGTAGGTGATTGTTTTCTCTCCTCTATTTCTAGGATGTATCTCATCTGCAACACAAACAATGACTCATTATCTACTGATGTCTCCCCTGTCTCAACCCATTCCATTGATTTTGTTTCCTCTTTTTCTAACTCATCTATATGATGTTGATCCTCATGGTCTTCTAATGGTTGGCCCAACTGCTCATTACCCTCTGAAACCTCTGAAGGTGAACATAACTGTCTCTGAATAGTTTGGCTCTCTGGTGGCCTGCTCGTCTAACTATGATAAACAAGATCCTCTGAAGGTTGGCACATCGATGTCTGAAAAATTTTATGCTCTAAGGGTTGGCTTGTGTCACTAGAGCCCTCAAGAACCTTTGAAGGTTGGCATACCTGAGTCTACACAGTTTGGTCCTTTGAAGGTTTGATCATGTGGCTATGATCCTCAAGATTCTGTGATAGTTGTTTTATCTGTCTTTACATCTCTTGGACCTCTGATGGTGACATAGGGTTCAATACTATACGTTTACCATCCTTTTTAAACATATAAGTATTTCTATACCCATCATGTAATACCATCCTATCATACAACCATGGTCTACCAAGTAATATATGGGATGCACAAAGAGGAAGAATATCACATTCAAGCTCATCATAGTACTTGTCCCCTATACTGAAGGGTACCTTAGCCCTTTGGGTCACATAAAGACCATCCTGATCATTCAACTAATGTAATGTATAGGGTTTGGGATGTGGAATAGTTTCAAGTTTCAACTTCAATACTAATGATGCAGCTACAACATTAGTACAACTACCACCATCATTAATAATTGTGCACAAGTTTCCTTATACCCTACAAGAAGTATGGAACAATTTTTCTCTTTGTCCCTCATCAATGGTTTGAAAGGAAGTCAAGTCCCGATGCAATATGTTTGTAGATAAATACAACTCACTTGACATTTTGCTTACTAATTTCAACAACCTCAATACACTTTACCACACCACGACAACACACCCTTACACACTCACAGTGCTCACGCTCAACCAATACAAGAAATGTTTATTGGTACTTCAAATAAAGTTAAGTGAGACAATTGAAGCATAAATAAATACTTCTAAGTAGTTAAGAAATTAAATTCAACTAACAAGTGTTGAAGTAATAAGTTCAATTACTTTCACACTTTAATGTTTGTTTTTGAATTCAAATTCTACTACTTCAATTTTCCTTTCTTGCCATGGTTTCACACCTACAATTGATCTTGATGTGCAGCACCTTAATCTACACAACTCCACGACACGGAAATAAATTCAAATAAACATCCTTAATGCACTTTCCACAAATGGTAATAATCAAATTTCAAATTCAAATGGAACACAATCAATACCACTTAATAACTTCCTCAACTTAATGGATGTGTTTGAATTTCAAATAAATTCCCTATTATCCCACACAATGCAATTTTGAAAATTGTACACTTCCACTTCCAATTTGCACAACACAACACCACACAAACACCTTCACGCACACGGTGCACTTCTCCACTTCTACACAATTTATCAACTGCAACTTACAACAACATAAACGTCACATGCAACACAAAACTTTTTCAATTCATTACTCTTTCTCAAGCAATTTCAAGGATAATCACATTGCAAATTTTTTCACTTCAAATACAAATCCAATTCGCAACTTACATAAGAAGGCAGCAAATTAAATTTGAAAATCAAACCACTTCACTAATTGCAACCCCTCCACATTTGGTAAGATGCAATTTTTCAAATTCAAACAAACACACTAATCAAATCTGGAAATTGCAAATGTTTCCCCAATTCTGAATTCAAACAATGTAAGAACCACAATTCTCTTCCTACACAATTACACCTCCGAAATTGCACTAAAAAAATGCACTATCTTTCCTCTTCCTTCACGGTGAAGTCCACAACATAGAAGCTTCAACAAGTACTTCAAAATCACTCCAACATGCAGCAAATTCAACTCCTACTCAAGACAATTCACTCCACTTCAAAACAACTACAACAACAATTTCAATTTACCCGCAATTTTGGAATTGATGATGTAAGAACATGAACCCTAAATTTCCAAAATTCAAAATCACATAATCCCTTCCCACAACCACAAGCTCTGATACCAAAAAGATGATGTGCCTAAATACAAGATTAAGCACATACAAAAACCAATTTGAAAGACAAACAAACAATGTCAATTAAACTAGTCTCATTCACATGAACAATGGTGTCAATTTCCAATGAATGTAACCAATTCTTCAATTATGATGTGTTTGAATCTTAAATCCAAATATGATATAGCTCTGATACCAAAAAGACGATGTGCCTAATTCCACTTAGAAGCACAATTAAAAGACTTAAGAAAAAACAATCTCAAGTCAAGGTTCTACCGGATCCACAAGGGCAAAATTTACGTGATCACTAGTGAAGATGTAAAGAATTCCAAACGCTCAAAGATATAATTGTAATACCAAAATGATAATCTCTTCTAATAACACCCTAATCACATATAATCCACGAAAATAATCCACAAATTCAAAAGAAAACCTCAATTCCAAGGACTCCTTTCCAATAGTGAAAAACAAGTTTTCAAGGGAATTCTCAAGGATGATTCGAATTCAATTGCAAGGGACCTTAAATAAACACAAGAATTCATCAACAATAAGAAGTAATTCTGACCAAGAACTATCTCAATTCAACCCTAGATATGACACACTAGAGAAGAAAAGAAATCACAACAAAATGAAATTGATACAACTCACAATTTCAAGGTATTGCACTCGCCACAATTTCAACTCTTGGGATTGAAATTGATAAAAGTCTAATGACAATTAGGAACCCTAATTCTCACGTGAAGAAGAAGTGTATAATCTGAAAAATATGGCCTCCTCAAACCCTTTCTTAAGCAAGTATTTATACTTGCTACTCCTAGGGTTAAAAAGTGCTCAAAATTACAAGTTTGCCACTTTTAAGGTAGCTAGCCCTAAATGAAAGTTACAAGGAAATAAAAGTGTCCAAAAATGATTACAACATAAATAGTCCATGCAAATGAAAAATACATAAAAGAAATTGATCTTCAAGGTGCCGGTGTTTTGTAGGATTCATCGGCCCAACTCATCGCCAGTTCAGGTCGGTCCATGGATAACCCACAAGCTAAGTTTGAGTGAGTTTGTCCATTACCCTGTAAAGCATGATAAGTATTCCTGTTGGAATATAAAATACATGAATAAGTTAAAAGAGGTTAGTAAACGAATAATTCCAAGGTCAATTTGCTCAAAATGGGTCCTCATCGCCAAGATTCGAAATCCTTTAGTTCTTGCCCTAATGATAAGTCTTGTCGGATTTTGATTCCTATCAATTTCCAAGACTATAAAGTCAATTGGAAAGATGAATTTGTCCACTTTTACTAGGACACTCTTCACTATACCCTTTGGGTACTTGACACTTCTATCAACAAGTTGTAGGGTAACATGCATCTCTTTACATTCTCCAAGTCCTAGTTTTCTAAAAATGGACAAAGGCAATAAGTTTATACTTGCACCAGAATCTATAAGGACTTTATCAAAAAGAAAATTACCAATAGTGCAAGGAACAGTAAAACTTCCTTAATCTCTTTGTTTTCTTGGTAGATTGGATAAATTCTTCTGTAGGATCATAGAACATTCTCTTATAAGCATTACAGGTTCATTCCCATCTATCTTTCTCTTCTTGGTGAGCAAATCCTTCATGAATCTAGCATATGAAGGCATTTGTTGAAGTGCCTCTACAAAAGGAATGTTAATTTGCAATTTTTTAAAGACTTCTAAAAATTTAGCAAATTATGAATCCAATTGTTGTTGTTTCAACCTTCCTGGGAAAGGAATAGGAGAAACATATGATTTCACCTTTGGTGAATTTTGGTTTTGTTCCTCTTCCTTTTTTTTCCCTTTATCTTTCTTTGGGTTAACCTCTTTTTCCTCAAGTTTCTTATCAACTAATTCCTTACCACTTCTTAGCATAATAGCATTTACACCCTCAAGATTCTGCTCAGTATTGCTAGGTAAAGACCCAAATGGTCTATTACTTAACTGTTAAGACATCTAACTAAGCTGATTCTCAAGATTCCTAATGGTAGCTTGTTGATTCTACAACATTGTGTCAGTCTTTGCATATAACTTATCACAAGTTCTTCCATTTTAGACTGACTTTGCTGAGAAGAGGTATTATGATTAGAATATAGTTGATGGGGGATATTATGATTAGGACCTTGCTTTTGAAATCCAGGTGGTTTAAGTGCGTTGTTATCATTTCTCCATGAGAAATTTGGATGGTTACACCACCCTGGATTGTAGGTGTTTGAATGAGGTCCTTGATTACCTCTTTGGAAATTGTTGACAAAATTTACTTGCTCTCCATGGGATGAGGAGGAAAAGTTTCCAAATGGGCACTTAAGAGTTGAGTGTGGTCCTGAGAAAATTTACTTGCTCTCCATGGGATGAGGAGGAAAAGTTTCCAAATGGGCACTCAAGAGTTGAGTGTGGTCCTGAGCATAACTCACAACAAGAAATTTGATTAAAATTAAAAGAAGGTGCAGAGGTAAGTTTACTTACTTGGGTTGTGAGAGCTGAAATTTGAGCTATTAAGGTGTCCATATCATTGACAGATGCCACTCTAAACTTACCTCTTTCATGTTGCCAATTATGTGCATTAGAGGCCATTTCATCAATCAAAGCACTAGCTTCATCATACGTCTTACCCATTAGTGCACCACTAAAAGCAGCATCTACCAAAGACCTCAATGTATCATCTAAACTGAGATAGAAAATCTCAATAAGGAGATTATCTAGTAATCCATGATGGGGGCATTTTCTAATTGCCTCCTTGAATCTTTCCCATGCTTCATAAAGTGATTCACCACTAAACTTAGCGAAGTTTGTGATGTTATTCCTTAACCTAGCAGTTCTAGCTGGAGGAAAAAATCTCCTTAAAAATTTAGATAAGAGATTAGCTTAAGTGGTTACAGAGTCCTGTGGCAGTGAATTATACCAAGGCCTAACTTTATCTCTAAGTGAAAACAGAAAAAGTTGTAACCTAATTACATCATCGGATACATTATTCATTTTCATTGTATTACAATATTGAAGAAATACTGCAATATGCTCATCAGGACTCTCATTTGGATATCCTCCAAATAGATTTGATTGAACCATTTAAACGAGTGCTGCTTTTAACTCAAAATTGTTAGCCTGGATCGTAGGTCTTTTGATTGCAGGACCTCAAACAATAGGTATCGTATATTCCCGAAGTGCTCTACCAGCACCCTGAATCCGATTGTTGTTATCATCTAGCATGTCAACTTCTTTCCTTCTTCTTTACTCTCTTCTAAGTTGTTGCAAGGTGCGTTTTATCTCAAGATTAATTGGTAAAAGTTCAGCACTTCTACTCTTGCGCATAAAAAACCTTCAAAGAGAATGGGAAACGATCACATAATGATAAAAAAAAAAAAAAACAATTGTGCCTAAATTAACAATAAAATCTGAAGATGGTCTAATATTAATCAATCCCCGGCAACGGCCCCAAAAACGTGATCCATGAAAAAAGAGATATAAAATAAGCGTGAATAAATATCGGCAAGTGTATTGGATCGAATCAAGCAATATAATGAGAGAAGAGTGTCGAACCACGAAGATTGATTAAGTAATAGACCTATATCAATTTCTACTATTATTTAGGTAATGATATTTGATGAGAATAAAATGTGAATGAATTATACTAAATGTGTAAAAAGAGAATTGTGTTGAAAAAGGATGAATGGATGGTGGGAAAATAGAATCCACCCTAATTTTTACTAATCATATTGCCTTCATGTTATAATAATGATAAGATCACATTATACTTATATTTTCTTTTGGACTTATATTAAATTTATTTTAATATTATAAGAAAATATAAAGAAATGATACTTAATGGTATTTATTGTGAAAATACAGGTTTTGAGGACCCAAAAGTAAATTACAAGTTAATTGGAGGAGTTTTTCACAAAATTGAAGAAGTGAGCGAAGGATTGCACTGAAGGCCGCCGTCCTTGGGCCGGCCTACATTCAAGGCCGCCGGCCTTGAGCCGGCCTTTAAACCGGCCTCAAAAAGAAGAAAAGCCGCCGGCCTTGAGCCGGCCTTCATTACTCCCCGGATATCCATTGCGAGAATCTCTCCAAAATCGTATCCTAATTAATTTGCTGACTCAAATCCTCATCAGATCAACCTTATCCCCCTCCTCTTTGGATCTATAAATAGACCCTTGTGTGAACCTTGGAGGCATCCTTTCTTTTGTTTAGAATCCTTTTGTTCTTCTTCTTTGTTTTAGCATCATTTGTCTTTCTTTTGAATCATTAGAATTTCCTTAGGTACTTTAGATTTTTCCAAAGTTTAGTTTGAAGGAAGAATGTCATTTTGTTGAAGTTTGCTTTCAATTGAAGAATTCAAGGAGTCATTTTTGAAGATTGAAGCTCTTGAAGATTATAACCATTGTTTCATTTACTTTATTTTCTTTTATGCCATTTATTAGTTGTTTAATATGAATTCCATTGCACCTCTTTATTTCAATTGTTTTTATGCAACTCATACTATAATGTTCTAAATCATCCTTGTGGGAAATTGGATGAAACTCTAGAATGTTAAAAGGATAATTGTAGCCATGTTATGTAATTAGGAATTATTAGGATTATTCATGATTGCAATTCCTTTGATTTCAATTATAATCAGTCTTTGATTATAATTGTTAGAAATCCTTTTGATACGGGATTGATTAGGATTTGTTAGGAATTCTTAATTAGATTGATTATCAATACGGGAGTTGCGATAATTGGTTTAATTAGAGTTTATGGAGGGCGCAATGCAATGTTTCTTGTTAATTAATCACTAAGGGATTAGGGTTAATTGATTTAGGGCATTAGTTGTTTGTAGCATCGGGAGGTGTATGAACATAATTTTGATTCCTTGGTTAATTGGAGACGCGGAAGCCGACTAATTGATTTAAGGTCAACATCCCTAAAAAGGATTTTCTAAACTCACTTGAATAACCTTATAACCACTAGTTGACATAACTTGGTAGCAATTTCATTAACAAATCTAGGGTGAATTCTAATTTCCCTTGTTCATAATTGATAGATTCATCATAAAATCTTTCTTGTTGCTTTAAGTTAAATTTTTAGATTAGACATTTCAAAACCCCTTTTTAATCACCTAGATATTGATAAGAATTGCCATAGATCTAGTACTCTATTGGTTCCTCGAGGGATCGACAACCTTACTTTTCACCACTTTATTACTTGATACGACCAGTGCACTTGCTGCAATTTACGCTCCCATTATATATATATGTTCTGAGTGTATCAAGTTTTTGGCGCCGTTGCCGGGGAACTAATAGATATTAGATTTCGTAATTCTGTTGGTAATTTAGGCACAATTATTTTGTTATTTAATTTTTCTTATCTTTGTGTGATCGTTTTCCATTCTCTTTAAGGTTCTTTTTATGCGCAAGAGTAGAAGTGCTGAACTTCTACCAATTAATCTTGAGATAGAACGCAGCTTGCGATAACTTAGAAGAGAGCAGAGAAGAAAGGAAGAAGAGAACATGGCAGATGAGAACAACAATCAGATTCAGGGTGTTGGTAGAGCACTTCGAGAATACACGGTACCTGTTGTTTCAGGTCCTGCAATTAGAAGACCAACAATTCAGGCTAATAATTTCGAGTTAAAACCAGCACTCGTTCAAATGGTTCAATCAAATCAATTTGGAGGATATCCAAATGAAAGTCCTGATGAGCATATTGCAGTATTTCTTCAATATTGTAATACAGTGAAAATGAATAATGTATCTGATGATGTAATTAGGCTACAACTTTTTCCATTTTCACTTAGAGAAAAAGCTAGGGCTTGGTACAATTCATTGCCACAAGACTCTGTAACCACTTGGGTAGATCTCTCATCTAAATTTTTAAGGAGATTTTTTCCACATCTAGAACTGCTAGGTTAAGAAATGACATCACAAACTTCAGTAAGTTTAGTGGTGAATCACTTTATGAAGCATGGGAAAGATTCAAGGAGGCAATTAGAAAATGCCCCCATCATGGATTACCAGATAATCTCCTTATTGAGATATTCTATCTCAGTTTAGATGACACATTGAGATCTCTGGTAGATGCTGCTTCTGGTGGTGCATTAATGAGTAAGACATATGATGAGGCTAGTGCTTTGATAGATGAAATGGCCTCTAGTGCACATAATTGGCAACATGAAAGAGGTAAGTCTAGAGTGGCATCTGTCAATGATATGGACACCTTAACAGCTCAGATTTCTGCTCTTACCGCCCAGGTAAGTAAACTCACCTCTGCACCTTCTTTCAATGTTAATCAATTTTCTTATTGTGAGTTATGCTCAGGACAACACTCAACTCTTGAGTGCCCATCTAGAAACTTTTCCTCCTCATCCCATGGAGAGCAAGTAAATTTTGTCAACAATTTCCAAAGAGGAAATCAAGGACCCTATTCAAACACCTACAATCCAGGGTGGCGTAACCATCCAAATTTCTCATGGAAAAATGATAACAACGCACTTAAACCCCCTGGATTTCAAAAGCAAGGTCCTAATCATAATACTTCCCATCAACAATATCCTAATCATAATACCTCTTCTCAGCAAGGTCAGTCTAAAATGGAAGAACTCATGATAAGTTATATGCAAAAGACTGACACAATGTTGCAAAATCAACAAGCCACCATTAGGAATCTTGAAAATCAGCTTAGTCAAATGTCTCAACAGTTGAGTAATAGACCATCTGGGTCTTTACCTAGCAATACTGAGCAAAATCCTATGGGTGTAAATGCTATTATGTTAAGAAGTGGTAAGGAATTGGTTGATAAGAAACTTGAGGAAGAGGAGGTTAACCTGGGGAAAGATAAAGGGAAACAAAAGGAAGAGGAGCCAAAGCAAAATTCACCAAAAGTGAAAGCATATGTTCCTCCTATTCCTTTCCCAGGAAGGCTGAAGCAACAACAATTGGATTCACAATTTGCTAAATTTTTAGAAGTCTTTAAAAAATTGCAAATTAACATTCCTTTTGCAGAGGCACTTCAGCAGATGCCATCATATGCTAGGTTCATGAAGGATTTACTCACAAAGAAGAGGAAGATTGAAGGGAATGAACCAGTGATGCTTATAGGGGAATGTTTTATGATCTTACAAAAGAATTTATCCAATTTGCCGAGAAAACAAAGAGATCAGGGAAGTTTTACTGTTCCTTGCACTATTGGTAATTTTAATTTTGATAAAGTACTTATAGATTCTGGTGCAAGTATAAATTTAATGCCTCTGTCCATTTTCAAAAAACTAGGACTTGGAGAATGTAAGGAGACGCACGTTACCTTACAACTTGCGGATAGAAGTGTCAAGTACCCAAAGGGTATAGTGGAGAATGTCCTAGTAAAAGTGGACAAATTCATCTTTCCAGTTGACTTTATAGTCTTGGAAATGGAAGAAGATAGAGAGGTACCCATGATCTTAGGAAGACCATTCCTAGCCACAGGTCAAGCTCTAATTGATGTAGGACAAGGTAAGCTCACCCTTAGAGCACTAGATGACTAGGTAACATTTGATATGTATGATCCTGTGTTTTTGTCTAATGAGAAAGCAATGTATTCTGACATATCTGCTGAGGGTGAAATTACTAACAATGATGTGGAGGAAGATGTAGGGCAAACCACTCTTGAAGCTGTCTTGAATGAGATAGATGATTGGGGGGATGAAGATGAGCAAGAAAACAAAGGTCGTGAACAAGTACCCCAGACTGAAAATGTTGTTGCTTTTGAGAAGACAGACGACTATGAGAAGCCACCAGCGCCGACACTAATGCCTATGCAGACACTTGAACCCAATGTCTTTTCTAATCAATTGTTTGGTTATAAGTGTCTGAATTTAGGAAATCCATGGCCTCACATTAATCAAGCGCCTATGACAAAAGAATTGCAGCAGCAGATTCAAGGCCAGTTGGATGAACATAGGGAAATCCTGGGATGGTCAAGGGCAGACATCCAGCAGTTAAGTTTGTTGATATCTACCTACAAAACATTGGTGGAAGCTGAAACGAAGGGCACCATACCATGGAAGGAAGCTTGGAATCCTAATCTGAAAACGATGGTGTTGAAGGAGTTGTTTAAACTCCTTGATGTAAGCTAACCCTGATAGTCAGGCTGATGACTATAAAACAAGCGCTTCATGGGAGGCAGCCCATGCTTAATAAGTATCTATAATAGTTTCGTTAAAAAAAAAAAAAAAAAAAAAAAAAAAAAAAAAAAAAAAAAATTCAAGGCTGGATAAGAGCTGCCGGTGCATTCAAGACACTCCAAGGATGACAGACATTTTAGGAGGAATTTTCTTCCTGATGAACAATTTTATACTAGGGAAGTACCAGTATTTCAATTTCTGCATTGACATTCGTTTCCTTAATTTTGTGATATATTAGGAACAATGAGGACATTGTCCAATTTAAGTGTGGGGAAGGGATTATAAATGTAGAAGTATAATGATTGCACACATCATGAGCTTACAAATCCCATGCTTTATTTATGTCCTTAAGTGTTTTCAATGAAATCCTGAAATTGAATTAGATTGGTGCCCTACTCGCCAATTATTGTGACTAGTTTACATAGTTAAAATTTAAGAGTAAAATCTCTAGAGAACGGGGTTTACCCTATGTTGAGCCTTTGAACTTGAGATTGAGTCCTTAAGTTGAAAAAACAAGCAAGTTTACTTCAAGGAAAAATTGGTTGGGATAAATCTCTATTGAAATTTCTTTGAGAATACCTTAACACCTAGTGAAAGAGGTAAAAGAAATATTTTACTTAGTGATCCCTTAAAAAAAAAAAAAAAAAAAAAAAAAAAAAAAAAAAAAAAAAAGAGCCTTTACTCCAATAACTCAGGAAAGTGAGTTAAGAGTATCCAATCTTAAATGTTAGTGTGAGGAAGAGTTCGTAGGGGTCCCTTTAAAACCTGGTCACTTAGGCGATGAGCCCAGGATGTGCCGACTCAATGAACTCACAATAACGAGAAGGGCGGAAAGGCAAAAATTTAGTACCTTAATGAAAGTCAGGTTGACATGGGCGAGCTTTGGTCCCTCAGAAGAGTGAAGTCTCACTCCGCTGCCAATCAAGGCAAATAAAACAAAAAAAAAAAAAAAAAAAAGGGGAGAAATTCTAGGAAAAAATGGATACCATATGCTTTCACTCCTTGTTATCTTGTTTAGAGAAGTAAAATTGAGGGAGATGATACTTGCTAATAACCAATGAAGTTTAAATGAATGTTTTTCCTTATGGACTAAGTATTGTTTTCTATTGTTAAACACTGGGATTAAAAATCTGTTGTATTTAGATTAACTACTAAATTTCAACTAGATATACTAGTTACAAATTTCAGTATGGTTAGAACAATGGGCACCAGAAGTTCAATGATGGATTTCTCTTGTTTAAATCAATTATTTTGCTTGAGGACAAGCAAAAGTTCAAGTGTGGGGATGTTGATAAGATCACATTATACTTATATTTTCTTTTGGACTTATATTAAATTTATTTTAATATTATAAGAAAATATAAAGAAATGATACTTAATGGTATTTATTGTGAAAATACAGGTTTTGAGGACCCAAAAGTAAATTACAAGTTAATTGGAGGAGTTTTTCACAAAATTGAAGAAGTGAGCGAAGGATTGCACTGAAGGCCGCCGTCCTTGGGCCGGCCTACATTCAAGGCCGCCGGCCTTGAGCCGGCCTTTAAACCGGCCTCAAAAAGAAGAAAAGCCGCCGGCCTTGAGCCGGCCTTCATTACTCCCCGGATATCCATTGCGAGAATCTCTCCAAAATCGTATCCTAATTAATTTGCTGACTCAAATCCTCATCAGATCAACCTTATCCCCCTCCTCTTTGGATCTATAAATAGACCCCTTGTGTGAACCTTGGAGGCATCCTTTCTTTTGTTTAGAATCCTTTTGTTCTTCTTCTTTGTTTTAGCATCATTTGTCTTTCTTTTGAATCATTAGAATTTCCTTAGGTACTTTAGATTTTTCCAAAGTTTAGTTTGAAGGAAGAATGTCATTTTGTTGAAGTTTGCTTTCAATTGAAGAATTCAAGGAGTCATTTTTGAAGATTGAAGCTCTTGAAGATTATAACCATTGTTTCATTTACTTTATTTTCTTTTATGCCATTTATTAGTTGTTTAATATGAATTCCATTGCACCTCTTTATTTCAATTGTTTTTATGCAACTCATACTATAATGTTCTAAATCATCCTTGTGGGAAATTGGATGAAACTCTAGAATGTTAAAAGGATAATTGTAGCCATGTTATGTAATTAGGAATTATTAGGATTATTCATGATTGCAATTCCTTTGATTTCAATTATAATCAGTCTTTGATTATAATTGTTAGAAATCCTTTTGATACGGGAATTGATTAGGATTTGTTAGGAATTCTTAATTAGATTGATTATCAATACGGGAGTTGCGATAATTGGTTTAATTAGAGTTTATGGAGGGCGCAATGCAATGTTTCTTGTTAATTAATCACTAAGGGATTAGGGTTAATTGATTTAGGGCATTAGTTGTTTGTAGCATCGGGAGGTGTATGAACATAATTTTGATTCCTTGGTTAATTGGAGACGCGGAAGCCGACTAATTGATTTAAGGTCAACATCCCTAAAAAGGATTTTCTAAACTCACTTGAATAACCTTATAACCACTAGTTGACATAACTTGGTAGCAATTTCATTAACAAATCTAGGGTGAATTCTAATTTCCCTTGTTCATAATTGATAGATTCATCATAAAATTTTTCTTGTTGCTTTAAGTTAAATTTTTAGATTAGACATTTCAAAACCCCTTTTTAATCACCTAGATATTGATAAGAATTGCCATAGATCTAGTACTCTATTGGTTCCTCGAGGGATCGACAACCTTACTTTTCACCACTTTATTACTTGATACGACCAGTGCACTTGCTGCAATTTACGCTCCCATTATATATATATATGTTCTGAGTGTATCAAATAACTTATAGCAATATCGATTTTCACAAGAAATTTGACAAAACCTTAATCTTTTTTCAATTTTTAAGTTATTAAAACCCCAATTTAATTTAATAGCTCCCGCTAAATAAAATCAATAGAGGATTCTAATTTATGATCATAAATTTCCCAATTATATGATTGCCTAATATCTTTAAAATAATTTCTCCTAATCCCTTAGTGAAAAATTAAATAAAAAATATTGCATGAAACACTTAGGTCAATTTCTAATAAAATTCAATAACGCCGCTTTCGCATAAATTATTAAATCTTACTTGGGAATTCCTAATAAATCCTAAATTTCTCTTTCGAGTCATTTAAATTTCTATGCATTGATTTCAATTACAAAATACAATTCATAGTAGAAATTCTCATATGAAAATTCCACATATCTATATGTTCTATAACATGAATATAATGATCATTTTAGTTGATTTATGGCTTCATCATGTTTCCCACAGAGATGATTTAGAACATTATGGTGTAGATTGCATAAAAACAATTTAAATGAATAGGTGAAATGGAATTCATATTGAATAATAAAAATAAATTGATAAATTGCATAAAAGAAAATAAAATAAATGAAACAATTGCTATAATCTTCAAGAGTTTGTGGAACTTCAATCTTCCAAAATGATTCATAGAATTCTTCAATTGAAAGCAAACTTCAGCAAGGTAACATTCTTTCTTCAAACTAAAATTTGGAATAACATGAAATGAAAAAGAATTAAAGAGAAGATAAAATCCTAGAAACAAGAATGCATCCCATAGGTTCACGCAAGGGGTCTATTTATAGATCTAAAGAGGAGGAGGATAATGTTGATCTGATGAGGAATTGAGTCAGCAAATCAATCAAGATAAGGTTTGGAGAGATTTTCACATAGACATCCCATAAATAGTCAAGGCCGGTAGTCTTCAATGTAATTTTCCATTTGCTTCTTCAATTTTGTGAACAACTCCTTCAATTAACTTGTATTTTACTTTTAGGTCCTCAAAACCTGAATTTTCACAATAAACGCCATTAAGTACCATTTCTTTATATTTTCTTATAATGTTGAAATAAATTTAATATAAATCCCAAAAGAAAATATAAGTATAGTGTAATCTTATCATTAACGTATCATCTTAACATTCTAAACTGCAACCCATAATCTAGTCCATGGGTGAAACCCTCTGAATTGGGTGACCATGCACAATTAACATAATAATTACTTAGGTTAAGTTTAAGTATTAATTCATTTTAGTTTTTCTTAATTCTAGCATGCAACATATATATTTCATGCCTGTAAAGGTAAAGTTACAAGACGATCTTCAATTAGCTAATCCTCCAACTTAATTAAAAGATAATATGCTATTAAAACATAATTATTGAATAGTATTAGTATTTTATTATTTTTTAACATAATTATTGATTAAATTTATTTTTAACTACCAACTAGACTCATGGGTATAACTTTGTAGGTAACTAAGCATAAATCCATTTAGGCTAGTAGACTTATAAAAGAGTTCTGGATAAGTCTACTATTTTAGTTTAACTATTAATTCTATATTTTCTTTAATTATTTAGTAAATTGGCTTGTTAAGTGAATCAATTCAAAAGCTGTGAACCAGTAAGGGATAATGATGTGCCTAAAATCTAAAGCGCATTCTACACATTCCAATTATTGAATCAACTAGATAACTCCACAATAGCATGTACTAAATTGATAAACAAGTCTCTAAAATAGCGTGCAACTGGAAAACAAACAACTCTACAAATGGTGTGTACTAAATTAGACAAAACCAATTCAATAAAAACACAAGTGATTCCAACTTTCAATTAACAAATGGCATGAACCATATAATGAACAAGGAACCCTAATTGCATGAAAATAAAAAAAAAAAAAAGAGCCAATCCAATCACAAACTAGATATTACTCACTAGATATAATTGGATGCAACTTAGAAATAACCTTGATATAAGTCACAAGGATTCCTAAGCTAACTCGCCACAATTCCGCAATTGAAATTAATTAGATTAGAAGTTTGCAAGAGATGTCTCTCACGGCCACAAAGTGTATATTTTGATGTCAAATGTAATGTCTCTCTAAAACCCTAGTTAGCAAGTATTTATACTTGCTCCTATTAGGGTAAAAACACTCCAAAAATTATAACTATGCCACTATAGGGTGGTCAATCCTAAAACATAAATTACAACCAAATAAAAGTGTCCCAAAAACTTACGACATAAATGGTTTCAAATAAATAACAAACAAATACAAATAGTTCTCAACATGTCGGGTCTTCAAATCAACTCATCAGTCCAACTCATCTTCGGTTTAGGTCAGTTCATAGATAACCTACAAGCTGAGTCTTAGTGAGTTTGTCTACTGCCCTATATGATGAGAAATTTTCCGACACCACCTATGCCTTCAGAACTGGATTTGGCTGATGGTCCAAATCGCTTTTATTTTTACTTTATGTCCTATATTCTAATAACTATTTGAGAAATAATCTTACAGGTACAATAATAATTCTCCAGGGGATGCCAATATATCTTACACTAGTTGATGGACACAAGAAATTTTCAGAATTTACAATCAAAGACCCGCTGCAATTGTTTCCATTCCAAAGCATTGGCTCATGAATACTTATGATATTTTTGTACTTTGTAATTGTTCTATGGACTATTTTATGTTATATTTTTCTTTTGGGAAACTTTCATTTTATTGTAATTTCCATTTAGGACCAGCTACCTTAAAAGTGGCAAACTTGTAATTTTTGACCATTTTCTAACCCTAGGAGTAACAAGTATAAATACTTGCTTATAGTAGGATTTGAGAGGGCTAAAATTTTTAGATTTGAACATCACTTTTCATGAGAGGGCTTAAGGTTTCTTAAATCCAATTTCTCTTATCAATTTCAATTTCCAAGAGTTGAAATTATGGCAAATGCAACAAAGGGTAATTGTGAGTAGTATCAATTCCTTCTTTGTTGTGTTTCCATTTCATCACTAGTGAGTCATATCTAGGGTTGATTTGGATTTTTCTTGGTCATATTTTTTATTGCAATCGTGATCCATTATTTTGTTAAAGATTAATTGTTTTTAGTACTTGATATCATCATCTTCTTATGTGACGTGAATTGGGAATTGTAGTAAGAAGTTGGAGTCATGGTTTTGATTAATTCCTCTTGATTTGATTCTCGTGGATTTCACTTATAATTGTTGTTATATGGTGAAGATTACATATATGGATTGTAATTGCATCATTTGACCTTCATATTTTCACCAAAATTCCACTAGGGTCACGCAATTTATTGATTCCATTAAACCAGTTTTGTATGTGAGTTGGGGTTTGTTTATTTAATTCATTTGCATGTGCTTGGGCTTAGTTTTGAGCACATCATCTTTTGGTATCAGAGAACAAGTTAAGAGAAGGGATTTAGTGTTGGTTGATTTCTTAATCTTTATGTTAAATTAGGGTTCTTTATATTGTGATCCAAAATTGTGTGTTGAGAATTCAGGTGGTGAAATTGTCTTGATTGAGAAGTGAATTTGCTGCTTGTTGAAGTTAAATTGAAGGGCTTGTTGTAGCTTCTTGTGGTTGATCATTCTCGTGGAAGGGAAGAAGAGTAGAAGTGTGTTATTGATTCAAATTTCTGAATTTGAAAATTGCCCCATCCATACCATGATTGATTTGTTCTTTAAAGAAGCTTGTGGAGTGTGTTGTGTGATTTCTTGTGCAACTCGGAAGTGGAAGTGTGCAATTTTCCAAATTTGCATTGTATGGGATAATAGGGAATTTATTTGAATTCAAACACATCTATTAAGATTGAAGGAGTTAATGTGTGTTTGTTTGAATTTGAAAATTACTTCTTACCAAATGTGGAAGGGTTGCAATTAGTGAAGTGGTTTGATTTTCAAATTTGAATTGCTGCCTTTTTTGTGTAAAGTTGTAGTTAGAACTTGTGTTGGAAGTGGAGTTGTTTGTGAAGTGAGTGTCTTGTGGAATTTGGGGAAAAGTTGTTGCACCGTGATTTGAAAGGAGTGGGAATATTATTGTTGTGGAGATTGAATTTGTTGTTGTACCGTGAATTGAAAAGAATAGGGAAATATTATTGTTGTGGTGATTGAATTTGTTATGCACTGTGTATAGAAAAGTTGTGTGTGTGTGGCATTGCATTTATGTGCTAAGTAAATGGTGTGTGTATGGTGTTGTGTGTGTGTTGATTAAAAAGGGGATTGCAAGTGTTGCATGTGGTGGTGAATTATAGAAGTGTTGCACCGTGATGTGTTAATCTGTTGTGGAGAAGAGTGCTATACGTAGATTGTAATAGCAAACTTGTGTTTTGAGTGAAGTTAAGTGGAGTTGTTTGTTTTCCTTTTGTAGTGGCTATTGTGTGGTGTTAAAGGAAGTGTGGTTATGAGGTGTGCTCCGTTGCTTCAAATTATCTTTAAGGTTCAATATCCCGAGTCTACAACTATGTTGAATGATAGCGTGAATGGGGGAATTGGCGATGAAACCAATAGTCAGGTTGGTGGAGGTCAGGGTCATAATGTTGCAGGTAAGAGGACTTTGGATGAACAACTCTAGGATCTTACTACCATAGTTGCTACTCTATAACTAGGATTAACAGAATGACATTACCATAACCACCAGTGGTAAACCATCAGGCACCACCTTGGGTAGCTCCACAGAATCCTCATAGAGACAGAGTAGTAGGAGATGGAAATTTGTGATGAGATCCATGATGGGAGCCAAGCCAGAAGATGGAATGTGGATCCTCTTGAAGTGCCACCTGGACCAATCACAAGAAATCGAGCGAAACGATTCAAGGAAGCACTTAACGGGTTGATAAAGGATGTCCATGAAGCCGGAAAGGATTGGAGCAATCATGAAGTTGGAAAGGATTGGAACAACCATGGGAAGGCCCTTGCTCTTGTACAAGTCATACCAGATACGGGGTGAAGAGGGCGTGTCTTTACAAGGCACGCCCGTGTAGGAATCTCAAGGTTACACAGAATCATACACGGTCATATACAGGC
>JBBMOL010002711.1:0-21769 GCA_037954665.1 Laguncularia racemosa
CATGACCTTGGGTAGATATTTCTATGGATTTTGTGTTAGGATTACCCAGTCTAGACATGGTCGGGATTCTGTTTTTGTAGTTGTTGATAGGTTTTTAAAATGGCACAGTTTATTCCTTGTAACAAAACGGATGATGCTTGTAATATTGCTAATTTATTCTTTAGGAAAGTGCGATTGAAATGGTATGCCTAGAACAATTGTATCAGATAGGGATGTTAAGTTCTTAAGCTACTTTGGAAGACTTTGTGGACAAAGTTAGGAACTAAGTTATTGTTTTCTACTACTTTTATTCCACAGACTGATGGTCAAACTGAGGTGTGAATCGAACTTTATCTACTTTGTTGAGGGCTGAAATTAAAAGGAATATTAAAAGTTGGGAGGATTGTTTGCCGCATGTTGAATTTGCCTATAACCGTATAAAGCATTCTGCTACTAAATTTTCTCCTTTTGAAATTGTGTATGGTTTTAATCCACTAACTCTGATTTTATCACCTTTGCCTATTTCTGAGTATGTTAATTTAGATGGCAAGAAAAAGGGCCGAATTTGTTCAATAGATCCATGAGAAGGCAAGGGTTTGAACATTAAACGACGAACAGAGCAGTATGTGAAACAAGCCAAAAAGGGGTCGTCGACAAGCGTTTTTGAACCTGGAGATTGGTTTGGGTTCACATGCACAAAGAGTGGTTTCCGTGAAAGCGTCGATCTAAACTACTTCCTAGAGGCGATGGCCATTTCAAGTTCTTGAGCGTATCAACGACAATGCATTATAAGATAGATTTGCCTGGTGAGTATCAGTAAGTGCCACATTTAATGTTACGATCTGAGTCCTTTTGAGTAGGTGACGATTTGAGGACAAATCCTTTTCAAGAGGAGGGAATGATGAGATCCATGATGAGAGTTAAGCCGGGGAAAAAGAAATGTGGATCTCTTGAAGTGCCGCCTGGACCGATCACGAGAAATCAAGCAAAACGATTCAAGGGAAGCACTTAACGGGTTGATAAAGGTTGTCCATGAAGCCGGAAAGGATTGGAGCAATCATGAAGTTGGAATGAATTGGAGCAACCATGGGGAAAACCCTTGCTTTTATACAGTTACACCAGACACAGGTTGAAGAGGGCGTATTGTTCAAGGCAAAGACCGTATAGGAATTCCAAGATTGCACAGAATCCATACACGGCTAGATAAACGGCTAAAAGGCACGGCCGTGTATGGAGTCAAAAAAATCCACAGAAAGATACACGCCTAGAAGTACACGACCGTGTATCTCTTCAAGGCCGGCTCAAGGCCGTCGGCCTTCAATCCAACGCCGCGGCCTTCATGGCTATACCGCCAGCCTTTATTGTTTTTGTCTTGTGTTTTTTACGCAACTTATCTAAACTACATCGTTTTGGACTTGTTTTACACGAATTGTAACCCTAGTATAAAAGCTCCTAGGGTTTAGAACAACTTAGAATTATTACATCTTTGAACATTAAAACACTTTTGAGAGGCACCTCTCTTGGTTTTCAAGAACTAACTAGAACTTATCGGATTGATTTCCGTGGCGTTCATCCCGACTTATCAATGGGTCTTCCACCCCCGATTGTGGCGTTTTTCATTTTTATACCAAGGTTCTTGTCTCGCTTATAGACAACGGGTCGCGGTTTCCACTTTAGGTGTTTGGGCGTTTTTAGGCAACGAATTTCCGAACGTATTGGTATTGGGTTTCGTCACGGGTTGGCTTTGGTTGTATCATCTAGGCACTCCAAATTGCATCAATGTATAGGATTTCCTTCAATCTTGCTAGTAATTTTCTATTATTATTATTATTTTGTAATACTCCGATTTCCTCATATTAGAATAGAGTTATGTTGCTTTGATTTTTTAAGTTTACATGTATATTTGGAGTGTATTTAGCATTGGTAATAAGTTGAAAATGTAAACCGAATTTTAGGATGCAAAACCTTAGAGATTCACTTCCAATGTAGCTTTTATACTTAAGTTTTGGAAAAATATAAAGTGATATGAAATTTTTGGTTAACCCAAACCCCCTGATTATTACGATTAAGGACCTTATAGCCGAGTGAGTGAAAATCTAATGATTGTTGTTCCTTGCTTGTGTTTGTAATTAGCACACTCACATAGATATAAATATTGGATTTTATGAATTGAATTATATATAAGGTAATTTGGGTACTGTATGTCTTGAATCTAATTTATCTTAATTGTACCTGGATAATTTATAATTGCTTTCCCTTTCATTTAAACTATAAAAATTGTGAGTGTCTCTATCTATTTGCTGTAGACGCTAAATAACTTAATTTAAAGACTTTCTAGCTAATTGTGAGTGTCTCTACCTATTTGCGGGATGTAAGGGGGATAGGAAAGGATCTAAGTAGATAGCTCATTTTTTTGTATTTTATCTAAGTTCTTATTTTAAATTTTAAATATGTAGCCTAAACTAAATTGTATTAAGATTTTTGAACTTTGAAACTATAATATGCATTTGCAGAATTTATAATATTTTGCTACTCTAAATTATTATTATTTATCTCTAAAATTTCTTGAAAATTGTCAAACCCGATCGAGAATTTTAGATGTGAGTAGGTTTAAATACCTATAAGGCAAGCTCTTAGATAATAGAAAGGGCTATCCTTGGGTTTCCAGTAACATATAGTAAAAAACTATACGTCCTAAGGGCCTACAAGGTATGACAATTTTGAAATATTATCAAAGTGTGAATAAAATTTTAAAAATTTTGAACTTAGAAACCTTTAGAAAACCAACCCAAGGAAAGGCAAAGGAGGGGTAGAACTAGGATAAAAACACATATCTAATATATGTTTCCTTCTTTAATTATCACACGTATTATAAAAAAACTATATTCCCCACAACAAATTAGCCTAGCTGATGCCTTAAATTGGTGGATAGCCTTCGACTTTGAGATGGTGTGGCTAGTAGATTACATACATAGGTGAGATTACTTTGTGAGGATTTAGCACTACTTTGGGAGACCGCTTTCTCCCATACTTACCTTTATGTGGTGGAAGGTTGGATTGGGATAGTTTTGGACTTCTATCTACGTACAATGAGACAATCAAGGAGGGGTGTCTATGCTAAGATAGAGATGATTTACATTTAGAGAGGAAAAACTTGAGAGTTGGGCTTAGGTGGACTTAGTGACGAGATGGCCTTGTAGTTTAGAAAAGTGGTTTGGTTGAAGTTTTCTTGATTTTTCTATGTGGACTTTACGAAAGGGAAGATGTGGTATTCACTAAAGAGAGGTGAGATGACCATTCGAGGTTAGAGAGGGAGGGCATGATAGTAGCACCCTTTGTTATTATGAGATTACCGAAAGAATGAGCTAATGTTCCCCACCTTTCCTAAGGATAGGGGAGGTGGAGATGGATCCAATGGAGGAGATGTAGGAGGGTGTAGCCTTAGTAGAGATGTAAGACGTTGGGCATGAGATAGTAGTAGTAGAGTTGTAGGAGGGATCGCTTAGTATTCCCTTGGTGTGGGTAAGGATAGTATTTGCAATCATAGCAATTCCACTAGACTAGAAAATGGTGTAGGATGATGGAGTGGACATGAAGATAGATGTGTTACGATTTCCCCTAGATTTTTTGGGATATGCTAGTGAAGCCTATGATTTATGATGGATAATGCTTACAATTCCTAGCCTACGGGCCCTAATTTAGCACCATATGGGCCTATTATGTTGGTCGGAGGGGAGCTTGTGCTCAATTTGGACAAGTTTCCAAAAATTAATAAAAAAAAAATGGTTTTTTATTTGAGAATTGATGTATTTTTTTTCAAATTTTTGTTTCCAATTTTATTAGTGAAATAAATTGGAAAATGAAAAGGGAAAAAAAACTTTTATGCATTCTATATGAAAGGGAAATATGTGGAAAAAATATAAAAAAAGACCATAAACATTTTTTATTAAAAAAATAACCTAATAAAATTTTTTAAAGGATGTGGTTCCCCAAGGGGTTCCCCAAGGGATAATAATAAGAAAATGTTTCCCAAACCTTTTGGGGTTAAACCCCCAAGGGGTAATAAACCCCAGTTCCAAAGAAAGGAAAAAAGAGTGGTTCCTTTTATTTAAAAAAACCCCCACCAACACCAACCCCCCACCTTTCCCATTGCCCCCAAATGGTTTTTGGAAAAAGGGGACCCCCCACCACCACCACCACCGGGAGAAATGGTTAAGGGTTTCCCCCCCAAAGCCTTTAATTTTTTAAAAGAAAAAAAGTTTCTTGAATTTATTAGGTGCAAAGGTATTTAAGGAATTTCTAGAGCCTAGAAGAAGCCGGGATTTGGGTATCTCAAATTGAAAATCATTTTTAGGTTTTTAAAAATTCCATTTTAATAGAGGGTAAATTTTTGGACCTTTTTATTTAAAGGTTTTTTAAAACCAAAAATTTTGGGGGGATTTTTTAAAAAACAAAAATGCCCCCCCAAAAAAATTTGGGGGGCCCTTCAAATGGGAATTTTTTTGCCCAAATACTTTTTAAAGAGTTTACGTAAAATTTCAAAGAGGAAAAAATTTTTCCCCTTTAAAAAAAGGGGGGGAAAATTTTGTATTAAAAATTAAGTTCAGGAAATTTTACCCCTTTGGGAACCCCCCTTTAATATTAAAAGGTGATAGGTTAAAAATGCAAGTGTTTACTAAGGGACTAAAAACCCGGGGTGAGGGAAAAAGGGGAAATCGCCGAATTTAAAGGGAAAACTTTTAAAGAGATGGTGGAAAAAAAAAGAGTGCTGGAGAATGTTAAAAAAAAAGGGGGGAAATACCTTTTTTAAAAAAAGGGAAAGTTTTTTTGGAAAAAAGGCCCAAATTTTTTGGGGGCCCAAAATAGTGGAAAAAATAAGGGTTTTTTCAGTCCCAAAATGCATTTTAAGCGGGGGGGGGGCTAGGAAAAAAACCCCTTTTTGTCACATTGGGAAAAATAAAACCCAAAAAAATTTCCCTTTAAAAAAAATTTCCCAAAGTTGAGGAACAAATGTTATTATTGGGAAAAGGGCACAATTTGGTCACTTTTCCCAAAAAAGAAATATGACATTTTTTTATTTAAGAAAAATTTTGGGGGGTTTTTTTTGTAAAATACCCAAAGGGGACAACAAACCTCAATAGAAACTAAGCACTTTTGATTACCCAAAAGGGAAAACCAAAAAAAATGGAATAGCCAAGGGGAATTTTTGGGAAAATTGGAACCCTAAAATTGGTACCGTTTGGGGAAATTTTTTTTTAGGGGGGCTTGGGGGGGGGTGGGTAATTATGAAGAGGGGAAATTTGTAGGTTTTGGTTGCTAATGACTTGTAAAAAAAGCTATTTTTAAAATAAATTACCTTAAAATTAAATTTCCTTTTTCCTTTTTTATTTAATTAAACTAAAAATTTTTTCTGAAAAAAAATTATAAAAGCTTTAAAGGGGAAAAAAATCTAACCCCTATAAAAACAAAAAAAATTTTACCTAAATTTTTAAACTTACCCTTTTAAACTTAAGGGCATAAACACAATCCTAGTCAAATCTTTCAAAAATTTACCGAAGGGGCAAAATCAATCCTTTTTTACTTCCAAAGTAGCCAAAAACCCAAAATTTCCCTTGTTCTAAGAATTTAAGTTTTTGGAGTAATCAAAAGGTTTAAAAAGGAGATAAAAGAGGTTTTCCCCAAAGGGCATTCAAAGGGTTAAGGGGGAATGGTGATCTAATTATACTAGATAAAAAACAAATATGACACCCTTTTTTGGGTGAATTAGATGTCAATTGCAAGGCCAAATAGACTATCAAAAGAAGAAAAAAAATTTGGGTCCCGGGAAAAAAGAAAATTCATTGGAGAGCACTTTTGCAAAATTTTTTGGGGTTAAACTCTTATGAAATGATTATAAACCGCGAAGAATTTTCTAAGAATGAGAGCTTGATGAATGTAGTAGAAGTTGAGTTAGAAAAGCCCGATTTGAAAGATATTCTTGTGGCTAATGAATTTCTTAATGTATTTTCCGAAGAGCTACTAGGATTACCGCCCAAGAGAGAAATTGACTTTGAGATTAACTTGATGCCAAGTACAGAACCTATTTAAAGGCACCTTACAGGATGACCCCAATTGAGCTTAAAGAGTTAAGGGAGCAATTTGCAGGAATTGTTGGATCAGGGTTTCACCCGCCTAAGTGTTTCACCCATTGGGAGCCCCGGTACTCTTTTGTGAAAAAGAATGATGGCTCGATGAGACTTTGCATTGATTACTAAGAGTTTAAATAAATTTACTATCAAGAATAAGTATTTGTTGCCCTAAATCAACGACTTATTTGATCAATTGAAAGGAGCCAGTGTATTCACCTGAATTGATCATCAGTCGCAGTTTAAAGTCAGAAAATGTTCCTATGATAACTTTTAGGAATCGATATGGGCATTACAATTCCTGGAGATGCCATTTGGGTTAACAAATTCCCAACTACCTTTATAGATCCGATGAATAGGATTTCCAATCTGCTGCTAAACACATGTTGATCAACTTCATTGACAACAATTTGGTTTATTTAGCTACTCTAGAGCAGCACAAGGAACATTTAAGGACCGTATTCCAAACATTAAGGAAACATAAGTTACGTGCCAATTGTCTAAGTATAATTTTTGGTTGAATGAGATTATCATTCCTCGAACACATAATTTCAAGGTAGGGGATATCAGTAGACCCAGAGAAGATAAAGGTTGCAGTGGAATGGAAAAAGGGTTTTGAGACAGTGACAAAAGTATGTAGTTTTTGGGGATCAGCGGGATATTATAGAAAATTTGTCAAGGACTTTTTGACAATAGCTAAATTGCTCACCTAGTTAATGTAAAAGCACAAAAAAGTTCAAATAGATTGAGGCTAGGAAACGAGCATTCCAAGAGCTAAAGTAGAGATTGCTATCAACAGTAATTTTGGTATTATTAGACACGGACAAGCAAATTACAATACATAGTGATGCATCAAAGAATGGGCTCGGATGTATATTGAGCAAAAAGAAAAGGTAATTGCCTACACATCAGAAAATTTTGCGGCCACACAAGTAGAATTACCCGATGCTAACTTAGAGTTGGTTGTAGTAGTCTTTGCTTTGAAATTAGGGAGGCATTACTTATATGGACAAAGGTGAAAAATATATATTGATTACAAAAGCCTCAGGTACCTATTCATGCAGGAGTTAAATATGAGGCAAAGACAATGGTTAATCAACAATTATGATTTGGGAATAAATTATCTTAAAGAAAAGTAAATGCCATAAACTGATGCCTTAAGTAGGAAAATCGTGCTAAGGTCATGTCTTTGCTGAAAAAGAAAAAAGGACCTAATCTGAAATTTGAAAGGCTCAATCTAGAGTTTATGTGGCATGATTAGAACTCAGAATTTTCAAGTTTAACTATTGAGCCTACATTGATAGGAAGAAATCAAAGAAGCTTAATAGAAGGACCCTACATTGATGTTGATAAAAACAAGGAAAATATGTAAAAAAATGTGGACTTGAAGTCCAAGATGATGGAGTTGTCCAATTAAAGGGGGGATTATACGTACCAATGACAATGAACTCAAAAAAGAGATCATGAATGAATTGCATCGTTCTAGTTATGCCATTTTACCTAGGAGGAACTAAGATTAATCAGTCATAAAGGAAATTTTTGGGAAATGGAAAAAAAGTAGGATTGTGGTTATGTTTGTGATGAAAGGTGACACTTGTTAAAGGGGAAAAAGCTAAACATCAAAGACTAGATGGGTTACTTCAACCCCTTTCAAATCCTAGAGTAGAAATGGGACCAGATCATAATGGATTTTATAAGTGGATTGCCAACAACCCCAATAAAGTATGATGCTATATGGGGTTGTGGTGGATAGACTTATCAAGTCAAACACATTTTCTTTCCATCAAAAAGACATACCCATTGGAAAAAATTTGGGAAAGATCTATGTAGGGAAATAGTGAGACTTCATGGGGTACCTATACGCATTGTGTCAAACAGGGATCCACAATTTGTGTCAAGATTTTGGGGAAGCTTACAAAGAGCATTGGGGACTAAATTACAATTCAATACAGTATATCATCCCCAAACTGATGGACAATTAGAAGGACTAACCAAACTCTAAACCCCTCCATATGAAGCTTTATATGGCTAGAAATATCAATCATCACTATTTTGGGGATAATGTGAAAAATTGGTGATAGGGCAAAGATTTGGTGTAAGAGGATGTAGATAAGGTAGTCATTATTAAGAGCAAGATGAAAGAGTCTTAAGATCAATAGAAGAGTTAGGTAGACTTAAAACGATGACCATTGGACTTTGAAGTAGGAAACATGTGTATCTGAAAGTGAGTTCCAATCGAGAGCATATACCGAGCTGGACACAAGGGAAATTAAGCTTGCATTATATTAGACCTCTTAAGTATTGGTTTTAAAATGGGAATCTAGCATATCATTTAGCATTGTCCCCAAATATATTAGAAATTCATAATGTCTTCCATGTATCAATCTTACATAAACATATTCCCAACTTGAACCAAATCGCTACCATCGAACCCAAAGGTCCTAAAGGGATCTAACATATGAGAAACATTCGATTCAGATCTTTGTCAAAAGAATCGGAAAAATTTAAAGGGAATTTAAAAGGGGATCAAATATGTCAAGGTTTTGTGGTGAAACCATGGAAGAGAAGATGCTACTTAGGAAGTGGAAGACGAAGTAAGGAAGAGATATCTGCACCCATTCACCAATCTAAGTACGCCTTGAAGTTTTGAGGGAAAAAAATTATTTTAAGGGGGGGAGGATGTAAACTTTAAAAATTTCAATTCAAGATTTGTATGAAGAAAAATGCAACAAATAGATGGAAAAACAAATACGAAAACCCAACTGCAAAATTAGATTTGCCTTTTTGATACATGAACTAACTAGTGTATCCGAAACTTAAGGAACTCGAAACTTAACCAAATCTTAATGATAGAAAATGACCTTATGAAAATTAAACTCAAATTTAGATATTCAAAAAGCCTAAATTCAATTCCAAAATCCCCATACCTATTCATCAACATTAGGATTTCCTTCGGAATTGAGAAAAACCAACTTCGAGCTCGTAAAAACCCAAGATTTGGGTAAATGAAACCAAAAACTTAAATGATGACGAACTACACTGTAATTAGTATAAAAATAAAATAAAAATTTAATTGAATCTAACTCTTTTAAACAACCCAAATTGGGCAAAACAAAAATTAGAAACATAGCCCCAAACAATCCATATAGGTGGTGTTGAGGGGAGGAGAAAAATGGCAAGATTTGAACCAACAAATGATTGGGATATTAAGACTAAATTTAATCTAGAAATTTTCCTGTATAAGCCATATTAAGGCCCATTTAACCACAAGAAGACAAAAGGAATTGAGTAGCTAAAATAACCTTCTAAACCTATTACCTAGAACATAGACCAATTAGGAAGCAATTGGGAGTGACTAAGAAAACTAAGTAGAGTTAGTCTAAACAAGTTTTAAAGGACAATTAGGTTTGATGTAAATCTCTTCAATATCAATTCAGTCCCCTAAGATTCGACTTATCATCCATTTTGTAAAACTCTTACCTAAATAACCAAGTATAGATCAATAGACAATACATTCTACTAAGTTATCCATTTTTGATTTCATTTCCACCTATTATCCACATGAAACCTCATTTTATTATGAGGAAAATTTTAACAAAAAAATCTCCCCAAAAGATAGCCAAAAATCATATCACACTAGCCATCCCCAATCGCAAGTTTGCTTCCCCTATTGTACATTCCCAACGTCCACCCCCCTAATCATGCCCCTAACTGCACCCAACCAAGCCTAATTTCTGGTATAATCTATGCCAATCAAGAGGCCATTTGAGGAGCTAAAGATCCAAGGAAGATTTGAACTAAAGGCCATTGTAAAAAGGAAGTAGAAAGAGAAAAATCTAGGCACTCTAAATTGCATCAATGTATAGGACTTCCTTCAATTTTGCTAGTAATTATTTTTATTTTTTTATATTACTCTGATTTCCTCAAAGTATAATAGGGTTATGTTGCTTTGATTTTATAAGTTTATATGTACATTTGGAGTATATTTAGCATTGGTAATATGTTAGAAATTTAACCCCAATTTTAGGATGAAAACCTTGGAGCTCACCTTCCAATGTAGCTATATAAAAGAAGTTTTAGAAAAAAATAAAAAGATAAAATTTGGAGACTTATAAGACTTTTGGATGCTCATTCTAGGTGTTAATTAAGTTATTCTTGATGTATTACTTGCAGTCATAACCATGGAAAGCATTAGATACTAAACTAGACCCTTTAGTAACAAGATAATTGGAATGAGTGGCAAGATGGATTCAAGGATCCTCAAAACCATGCTAAACCCATTTGAATCTAGAAATTTTTTAATTTCCAAAACCTAAGAATGTTTAAAATAATATTAGGAAAATTATGGAAATATAAATCTTAAAGGAAAACATGAAACTAACGCAAACTAGGAAGGAAAAGTGAAACCAAATGGAAAGAGCACATGAAATTTTTGGACAAATTTATGAGATTTTCATAAATGAATAGAATAATAACACACATTTTTAAGCCTCAAACATAATTCAAGTGATTAGAATTAAATTCCCTTGGATGAATAGATCAAATTAGGCAAAAATTAACCCTAAATAGAATCAAAGTCGGGTGCATCCAATCTGTTCAATTTATAATGCAACCTTTTGAATTAAAAAAAAAACCAAAATAACTTCAAAAATGGAAATAACATTCAAAACCCCTTTAAAAGGATTATAAATATGCAAAAAATGGACTTAAATTGAAAAAATTATGAAGAAAACACTAAAACTTTCTAACCCAAAAAATCGACAAAATTAGCAAACTAGTATAGGTTGGTTTTGGACCCAAACTTATAGAGTTATTTTGTCTTATTAGGTGACACATCATTCAAGGATGACCTGCCACCTGATTATTATGATCGAAGACCTTATGGCTGGGTGAGTGAAAATCTAATGATGGCTATTCTTTACTTGTGTTTGCAATTAGCGCACTTACATATATATAAATATTAGATATATGAATTGGAATTATATGCAGGGGTAATTTGGTGTACTATATGTGCTTGAATGCCATGATTAAATACTAATTAATCTTAATTGTACCAGCTAATTGATAATTGCTTTCCCCCACGTTTAGATTGTAGAAATTGTGAGTGTCTGTATCTATTTACTATGGATGCCTAATAACTTGACTTAAGATTATCCGGCCTTAAATAAAATGAATCACACATCACAAAATCCTGTATGTAAGAAAGTTGTCGGCATCATGCAATGGAACGGAAATGCCCCATGGAGGTATATCTATGGGCGCACCTTGTCTTAACCTTTGGGAAACTAAGTGGAATCGGAAAATGCTGCCTTCTATTGAGACTTAGGAATACCTAGTCCAAGGATTCATCATTTAAGAGTGATTAAGCTTGCGATCCTTTCACAATCTATACCCCATATGGGCTTAGTATGTATATATATATATATATATTGGAGTCTATTGTCATATATATATAAAAACATATATAAACTTTTTGAATTATCTCAAAAGACAACATAAGGTCATTAGAGCCTAAAGTCAACATGTAGTTCATGATTTCCCAACCCAAGCAATGGAGGGCATTAAATCCATGATGTATGCAATGTTCGGTAAACTATATATAACTGTTGCATTCATGTGATTGCTCATGCATGGCATACATTTGAATTAAATAACTTGCTTGATAATTTCTTGTTGGTTCAATAGGAAGACATAACTCACTAAGCTTTATAGCTTACACCTCTACAAATTTCCCCTATTGCAAGCACATATTTGGTTGGAGCCTAGTAGATAGATGCTAGAGGTCAGAGTGAGAAGCAAGAAGACAAGGAAGGATCTGAGTGGAGAGATCACTTTTGTTTCTATTTAAGTTCTTATTTTAAATTTCAAATATGTAGCTTAGACTGAATTATATTAAGATTTGTTAACTTTGAAACTGTAATAGGTACCTAGGACTTTGTAATATTTTGCTACTCTGAATTATTATTATATGTCTCTATATTTCTTGAGAATTGTTAAACTCTGATTAGGAATTTTGGATCTGAGTACACCTTGTACTCTGTAAGGTAAACTTTTAGATCACAAAGGGGTTATCACTAGGTTTTTTTGTCTAGCATAGGGTGGAAACTGTATGTCCTAAGGGCACATGGGGTGTGACAGTAGTGGTGGCGTTAGAGCTGGTAATGGTTGAGCTATGTCCAAAAATACTTTAAACCACTCATTTTATCTCTCAATTGTAGCCAATACTTCATCTGTTCAATCTCTAGGCCATTTCTATTCTTACTCATTAACCTTAGAGTTAGCATTGTGTGGGGGTCTCCCTTACCTTCAACAATGTCAGCAAAATTTTCTTTAAGTCAGTTTTTATACTATCAAAGTTATAGTCCCACACATCAATCGGTAAACTAAGAACACTTTTTGTCACACCCTTAAATATCTAAGCATAAACAATCCACTGAGTATCCTACTTAAGTAGAAATACGCTAAGGCTTACAATTATTAACTATGTAGAATTCTAATGCAAATTTTAGTTTATGAAACCATGATTAATATCTTTTAAAAAATCATTTAATTTGGAAGATGTTGATGTAATAAAACGATATACTAAAAGATATCAAAAGCATCAACTAATTTTACTAGAGCTTCATGGCCCAAAAACTAAGTCCATGGTCCTCTATATAATCTAAGAACAAGTAAAAAATGAAAATCTAAAAACAAAGTCCATAAAATCCAAATAACTAGACTAAAAGAGTCTAAACCTCCTCACATCACACAAAAATAGAAAAATTGGCTATCAAGAACAATTAAAAGTAAGGTAGAATTACTCATCACTCCAATCATCCCAATAATCATCATTTAGAATCATAGCCAAGATAATCATAACATGAATCATTAGAATAAAGATCGTTATCATCACTTCAAAAAATGGAAGGAAGGAATGAGTTACAAGAACTTTGTACATAATAGCCAAGCACATTCTCGCATGTCATGCATACTTAATTCATAATGCATTAGCATGGATTCATTAAGTTATTTAATTTAAATTGAAATAAGCAATACGAGAGTACTCATAACTCTGACTTGGGAACAAAAGGGGTCTAACTCTACTTAATAGGTGCTAGGGGCCTATCATGAATATCAAATTACCATGATTGAAACCATAACTAATATTGAAACTGACATCCATATTATAGTATAGTAATCTCATTCAAGTGTTCCCTCCAAGCACCAGGCTTGCCACTACAATTACGGTCCGTCTAACCACTCTATATATATCCTATAATACATATAGCATATAGTTGACATCCCTCTATTTGCATAACCACTTTGTGCAAGTACTAGCCTTATCGATTACCTACTACATCACCTTTGTGGCCTAAGCATTTAGCCACTATATCATCCTAACATTCTGAACTATAACCTAAAACCTAGTCTAAAGGTGTTAACCTTTGGATCAAATGACCACACACAACCAGCATTACGAATACTTAGCCCAAGTTTAAGTATTAATTCATTTTAGTTTTTCCTATCACTAGCATGTGGCATGCAACTATTTCATACTTGGAAAGGTAAAGCCACATGACAATCCTCAATTAGTTAATCCTTAAACTTAATTAGAAGATAATATGCAATTAAAACATAATTATTTATTAGTTTTTGTTTTAATTAATTTGATTAAACATATTTATTAATTATATTTAACTACCATTTAGGCCTATTAGGTTTAACTTAGTTCCTAACTAAGTATAACCCTTTAGGCTAATAAGCCCATTTAGCATATCTAAGTAAGCTCACTATTTTAGCCCAATTATAATTTCTTGATTAATTAATTAACTAGTGATTTGGCTTATTACAAGAAGCGATTCAAAAGTTGTGAGCTAATTAGGATAAGATTAAGTTGATTAGGGATAATTGAATTCAATTCATCTTTTAGGAGTTTAGCCTTAATTTATTTTATTTCAATTTTTAGTTTATTAATCATTTTTATTTTTATTGATTTTTAGGCTTGGACCAGTTTAAGTGAATTGGCCAAGAGGGATTTGGTATGGTTCAAGAGAATCAAATTTAGACTAGTTTGATACTCTTAAAGGGATGTCTAACTCTTTTATTATTTTTCCTAAATATACTATTCATTAAAAGGCTCAACATGTTTATTAAGTGTAATTTGATTTTTACGTCTAAATATTATAATTTAAGCCCACTTTATTGCTTATGCCCATAAACACATTTTGGAATTGGTTATTCCATTCATGAAGATCAAATACATTCTTAAATCAATTTTAATCCAAAACTTTAATCAATAGTTGGGTTAAAAATGGTTTTGATTTTGATAAAATGCTATGTAGAAATCTAATCTTAAAGTAAAACTTTACATAGAAAAGTGATTACCTCAAAACTCATTTAGAAACGTGTTTTTGATGATTTAGTTGAAGAAATTAGATCAAGTTTGAATTTCAAGAAGAATGGTTTAAATATCATAAGAAACACAAGAGTGTTGTCAAAGGCAATCAAACATAATTTGATGAGTTGAGTAGTGAGTCAACTTGCTTAAATGAATTCTACTAGAGAGTTAATCATCATAACATATCAAGCATATCAAAAGATGAATATTCAACTCATTCATTCTTGCTCATTTCTTCACCAATCATCATCATTCCATATCCTTACTTCTTATTATCTTTCTTAAATAAAATTCCACCAATCATTAAACATTATTTAATTTAGCCAACACATGGATCACATCTAATTCAATGATTCAATTCCAATAACACATTCTAACTAACTATTTATCAAAACATCAACTGCACATTTCTTATTATCAATTCACCAAAATTAATCATTAATACACTCAAATCCACAATTAACATATACTCTTCATAATCATCAACTTAAAACTACAAACATTAATATACTTCCATTACAACCTCAATCAATTATTCAATTAACACCAAAAGATGATAATTCACCAAATCAACATTTCTCATATACACCTATGCATCCCACGTCAACCATAAACACATCCATACCTAAATTCACATTAATTATTCATCAATTACACTTTAAACTTCAAATTAAACAAGTCATTGAGCACTTACCTTGCTCTTTAGCTCTTGCAATCTCTAGTAACACTTAAACTTCAAGATTGACCTTCCTACAACTAAAATCACCTTCAATTATTGCTCTACAATGTATCTTAATCCCAAATAATGTTACCTTGCTCCAATGAATTTCAACACCCAATTAGAGATTCCACCTTACAAAATGACAATCAAAAGCCTAAATGAATACATTAAACCATAGATCTAAAGAATCTATACATCATGTCTAATTTCTAAAGCTTGAAATTACACCTACCTATGATTATATGTCACAACTACCTTTGAATTCCATATCCTCCACCTGTTCTTCAGTTCCTTGCTTGATTTCCTTAATTAAACACCAAATTAAGCTTAGAAGCAACCTCAATTGAATCTCCAAAACTAAATCCGAATTCCAAAAATTTGATTACTCACCCAATTGATCTTCCAAAGCTTGGAAGTAACTAGAATTATGATGGAAACCTACTAATTTAACCTTAAGACACTATTAGTGAGCTTAAGTGAGCTTGAGATTGTGTTTAAATGAGAAATTAGAGAGAGGTCAAGAGAGATAGAGAGTAGATGAGAGAAAGAGAGCTCATGATTGAGGGAAGGTGAGGGAAATGAGGGCTCTAGAATTTTTAAGTTTAAATACCTTGTAATTCAAATAATAGAGCCAATTATCTATTTATTTCTCCTTAACTAATACTACCTTAAGGGAAATTGGGTAAAAATTAATTATTAAATATCTTGATTATCTAAATTATTACCTTATCCTTTACACTTCAATACTAAAATAAAGTTAATTTAGTAATTCTATTTCTAAGATTTAATTTTACCCTTTATTATATTTAATTATTACTTGAATTTTAATTTGGTTAATTTTTTGTTATTTCATTTTTGCTAGTCATGCAATTTATAACAAGGATTATTTACACTTTAATATCGCATCATCATCTTAATAGTATACATGGTAATATAAAATAGAACAAAATACAACCGATTTTCGTTAATGCAATAGCATGAGGTTATAACCTAAAGTGGTCACTTTAGCAAGTAATACTCCACCCAAAATAGTCTAAATACATCATGAGTATATACATCATCAATAAATACAAGAATCTCAAATATAGAATGATCATCTATGAACCCTTGAACAAAACTCAAAACATGTATGTTCATAATTTGAAACAACAATTGCTACCTCAAACAGAAAGTAACCTAATGTATCCATCTACGTCTACACATCGACATGCCTATAAGATGGCACACACATACACCAGGTGATCCAACATCCGAACTAGCTTGTAGCAAACCATTAGACCTATTTATGTCCCACGCAAGCGAGTAAGTGCTCATAGATCTAATACTAGATAGCGTTGACTATAGACTTACCACAAACTTCAACTAGTCATCTAAATCATCAAGTCCATCCTCATCAATGGTGATGCAATATAGCGGATCTAGCTCTACTACAACCTTAGCCAAGTCCATCATATCCTCACTCCTGCTAACTTAATATGCTCATAAGAACTCAAATCTAAGCCTACTAGATTAGGATCTACACACATCAACTCCTTACTAGCCATGGGCATGACAGGAGCATAATGAAAATCAGGCAATAACACCAACACATCCATACTTGCATCGACCTCCTCATCTTGTACTAACTCCCAATTTATAGCGACCACAATAATTGCTATACTGCCCTTAAACCAACTTGAGGGAATATCAAAGATCATATCCTACCACTCTTACTGAACTTACTTAGTATCTCCTCAAGTACCTCCTCTTCCTCTCCTATGCTTAGAAGAAGTGGGAACATTAGCTAATTCTCCATTGATTTCTAGAGGTTGTAAGTAGCTTTAGCATTCTCCTCTGCCTCCAACCTTAAGTGCCCCCCTCTCCTATCTCTTGCAAATATCAATCTCAACTTGACTTACATCCACTTCACAAAGTTAAGGTAACTCGATCAGTTTAACTCCATCATAACAAATGCTACCTCTATTGTCTTACCCACCTAACCCATCCCCTAAGCCTATCTCTCCATGAAATAAATCATCTCAACATCTATGTAGAGACCTCCTTTAGTCGAATCGGTCTCCAAGTAGATAGAAGTCCAAAATTACCTAAAACCTACTCTCCACCACATCATGACAAAAAGCAATGTCCATGCTCTACCCAATAGTGCCATATCCTCACATATCAATCTTAACTAATGCTTATGCTCTATGAGTGTCTCCCCATCTCTTATCCGAAGCCACTACAAGATTAATCTATATCATAGAAAAGTTACTATTTTTAGTAATTCTAGATCCTAAGATATCGTTGCATATATGTATAAACATATATACATTCCTATCTTGGTTCTACCCATACTCTTGCCTACTTTAAGCTGGTCATCTTAGGTTTCTAGGTTTAGATTTTAATTCATTCTCTCATGCTTTGATACCACTTAGAATTGGGTACTTTAAATGTAACAACTCATCATACCCTACATAGAAACCCAAGAATGACTCCCTTGTTACTCAAAGATTTACCAAATAGTGTACAAGGTATACTCACATTTAGATACTCTAGGTAGAAATTGCAATTCTAAGTAGTAAAAGAATGAGATAATAGTACTTAATAGCATAATATAAGACCTAGGTCTAGCAAGATATCTAGTGGTCAAAAAGTAATTACTAGTAGTCAGAATAGTAATCTAAGGTAGTTTATAGTATCTACTCATATTATAACATATTATAAATAAGAGAGTTTAAATAATTAATAAGTGAGCTCTCATGCTTTCAATCTATCTTCACTCCTTCCTAACATCCTAAGTATATGACATCTAACATGCATTTACTAGGCTCGAGCCAAATGGGCTCTTACAACAAAGACATACTATAAGTATGTAAGCTACATCCAACTTAGTGAGATATTCCTCATATTATATTGTTAAGCAGTTTCAACAAGTTAATTATATAAGCATATGAATGCATATGAAATGCAACAACCTATAAAGTCATTCGGAAGCTATATATAGCATATATTTAATGCCCTCCATTGCTAGGATTGAGAAACAACAACCAACATGTCAACTCTAAGTTCCAATCACCCTAAGCAAGGTTTCTCAATATCTCCCTTTTTAGGTTTTATAGTAGGGTGATAAAAAAGTATTAAATATACTACATATAACATAAAGGGGTGTAGATGTAGATGGCACACTCAGTCTCATCCACCCTTAAGCGGTGAATCCCCAAACTTAGCCTTAATCAAAGTGTTATAGTTCTCAAAGGTCAAGGCAAGGTTAAGTATGAATAATCACCTCCATATAATCTCTCCATACCATTGCGTGATGTAGAGGCCCTTTTACATGCAAAATCATGAAATGCATAATGTAT
The DNA here is from genome assembly GCA_037954665.1 of Laguncularia racemosa. Taxonomy (NCBI): domain Eukaryota; kingdom Viridiplantae; phylum Streptophyta; class Magnoliopsida; order Myrtales; family Combretaceae; genus Laguncularia; species Laguncularia racemosa. The sequence goes on from JBBMOL010002711.1 coordinate 18,547, forward strand.
TTTAGGTTTTAAGATGAATATGATTAAGTCTTATTATTTGGTGACCATCTAAGTTCATAAACACTTGTAGTCCTACCAATCTAATTCACAACTAGCACATTTCTACAATTTTAATATTTTTAAGGTATTTTATCATCAATTGCACGTAAATCATCATAAGCAATCTTCAACCCCACACATTCAATTTCAACAAATATATATTCCATTAAGTGAAACTAATGCTATAATCACAAACAAGAACAATAATCATAAGAATACTCACTCAACTATATCTACTATTAAACATAGTAATCTAAGGGTACCTCAAATTTAGTGTCGATATCATTTGATGATGGAAATATGGTCTCATAGGTATAAGTACACTAAACTATATGAATTACTCAATTAAATTTGCTATAGTTATCGATTTTTGGTGGTTTTGTGCTTGGCTATAACTTTCTCATTTTAAGTCCTTTTTTTTTGCATTCTTAAAACAACATCAACAAGAAACTAGCTCAAGTCTTGGAAATTCACCCTACTTTAGCTAAACCATGCTGGATCGACCTTATAGTGGACTGCCTAAAGAACAACATTCTTCTTCACAATAAAAAGGAGGCTAGAAGGCTTATGTATACAGTTGCAAATTATACCATTATTAGTGAACTTCTCTACAAAAGGGGACTACGTACACCACTCCTTAGATGTGTTTAGCCAGAACAAGGGCAAAGGTTGGTGGAGGAGCTTCATGCAGGAATATGCAGCAATCATGTCAAAAATCGAACCCTTTACATTAGAGCTCTTAGGCTTGGTTATTACTAGCTTACCATAAGGGAAGACTTGAAGCAATTTGTGTGAAAGTGTGTGCAATGCCAAAAGCATGCACCAACAGAGAACACGTCAAGTAACTATGTTATAGTCCCTCATCAGTCCTTAGCCCTTTGAGTAATAGGAATTAGACATCTTAGGACCCTTTCCTTAAGCTTCTAGGTGGCAAAAATTTATTATTTTCACCATGGATTATTTCACTAAGTGGGTAAAAGCTAAAGCCATGGTCAAAATTACTAAGAGAAATGTCAAAACCTTCGTCCAATGTTCTATACGTGCTACTAACAAACAACAAAATGTAGTTCGACAACTAAAAATTCAGGAAATTTTATAGCAATAATCATATCAAAGTTCACTATACCTTGGTTGCACTTCCTTAATCAAATGGATAAGTCAAGGCCATAAACAAGATTGTACTTAATAGGCTAAAAAAAGAATGGCTTAGCTAAAGGTAAGTGAGCAAATGAACTTTTAACCATCTTGTGAGGTTACTGAACTATTTATAAGACCTTTATGAGAGAAACACCATTCAAGCTTGCCTTTGTTTTAAGGTTGTCCACCTCGTCAAAGCTCCCTAATATCATAACACAAAGTATAAATTGTCCACCAACCAATTCAGAATACAAGCTAGCCTATGCACAATAGAAGAGATTCATGGACGCTACTCAAATTTGAGCAGTCACATATTAGCACCGGGTTCCTCATTACTATGGCAAGTAGGTTAGGAAATAAAGTCTTCCAACCTAGCGACTTAGTCTATATAAGGTTAGAAGTTACCAGATCTCTAGAAGGTCAAGAAAAGCTTACACTAAATTGAGAGGACCCAATCAAGATTATAGAGGACTTAAGCAATAGGGCAAATAAGCTGGAGAGGTTGGATAGTCAACCTATTCCCCAAAATTAAAATTCTGATAACCTTAGGCTATATTTTGATTAGATTTTTTGTTTACTTATTTATAAATTCAATCATATTGACAATGAATGAAAATTATTGCATATTGTAGAATTCATCTCTTTACTTATCTTTTATGCTTTGTCCTAACGTAGCTGAGGTGAATAGATTTAATAAAACTTATCAAGTCTAAGGCCACTTAAGGTAAATGGACTCTTGATCACAACTAGTCCTAACCTTACTACGTGTAATGTATTACTAATTACATTAAGTCTACGCTTTTAAGTCAACAAACAAATAAACTCTTGATGACCTAATGTCCTTACCTAGCATCTAACCTCTTGAGGTCTACTTAAAACATTCGCGGGTAACTCATCAATAGACTTTAGGTCCAAACATCCAGAGACACCTTACAAGCACAATATGCCGACTAAAGATAGGTTAAAACAATAATCTAAGTTCAAATGAATACAAAGAACCATGTCATGCAATAAACACATCACAAACAAAGCATTCAAAAGAGGCAAAAAATGAAAGTAGTAAATATGAACAACTTAGATTCAAACAAATATAAAAGAGGTTCATCGAAATTTACACTCTAAAGTTGGTGTACCAACTTGAAAAATAAAATAAGAAGATGCATAAAAATGTCTTTTCCTCTCAACTCTCAAGTGAAGGGATAATTAACACTTCTATAATTTCACCCACCATGGCTAGAGTGATTTTTTTAGTGGGGTGTAGCTCGAAATAGCCTGATCTTGGTCTAACTCTTACTTACCTTAGGAGTGTTGCTCTTGAGGAGGATCCTTAGGCACTCCCTCATTGCCTTATTCAACATCCTCAACTCCTTCCTCTTTGATACCCTCATTAAGGTTTAATAGTTCATCATAGAGGAAGAGACAACTGAGGTCATACTATAGGTACACCTTCAGGACTTCTGACTAAGCTGTTTGGATGCCCTCTATCCACTTGCGTTCTAAGAGGTTGGCCACCTCTTATTGCTTATTATTTTCTCAAAGACCTCCTTTTCCATAGTAGCCTGATGGACCTAATTAGCAACATGAGCCTCCAAGTCTAATAGGCAAACCCAATCCCATTTGCCTTTGAGGCAAAGTTGTTAAATCACTTCCCAAAGGCCTCTGTTAAGTTCTCTAATTTCGTTTTGATGTTAACAAAAGAGGAATAATGTGCAACGTATGTTTGAGCTTGTCAGAAGTTGTTTCAGAAGATAGTGAATTTTTCTAAATTGGACAAAGAGACAGAAGCTTGTTCAGAACCTTCAATGGTGTTATACAGACTGTTTTTGTTCTGTCAGAAGGTATTTCAAAAATTGTGTAATGTATCCGTAGTTCTCGTGTTAACCTATCAGAAGCTCTTTCAGAACCCTTGTAAAAGAGGGATGGTAGACAAATTCTGTTTAGAAGCTTTTTCAAAACCTTTACAACAAGAGGACAACTGATAGTTTCTTCAGAAGCTCTTTTAGAACCTTCCATGCCTGTCACGAATTTTTCCAGATTTCGTTCTAAT
>JBBMOL010002712.1:0-21769 GCA_037954665.1 Laguncularia racemosa
AAAAAAAAAAGGAATAAAAAGATCAAGATAAAAAGGGAAAAAGGGAAAGAGGAAGGGGGAAAGAGTGTGAGAGGCCAAGTTAAAGGGGGGTTTCAACTTTGGTGGTGAGTGAAAAGGAGGGGGCAGCTTTGAAAAAGGGAGATTTGTGGGGCCCAAAGGGAGTGAAAGTGAGGAAGCTTTAAAGTAATGAAGCAATTTATGTTGTTGCTTTTTTTAAGGGAAAAACATGTTTGACTACAAAACGACTTATCGACTCTTTGCCTAGTGTGGTTGGCCCTTTTGCGCAGGACTTTGAAGATGTCTTCCTTGAAGAGATTCCAAAGGGATTACCACCTGTTCGTGGTATTGAGCACCAGATTGCCCTTTGTACCCGGAGCATCGATTCCAAACAAGCTAGTTTAAGGAGCAATCGGAGGAGACAAAGGAACTCTAAAGGTAGGTCGCGAATTAATGGAGAAGGAATTGTGAGAAAAGGCATGAGTCCATGTTTAGTGCCTGTGATTTTGGTGCCTAAGAAGGGGGGACATGGAGAATGCGTGTTTACTGCCGCGCCAACAACAAACCCTTTCGGTAAAGTAAACGCAATTTCCCTTTCCTTTTTTAGAAAGACTTCTTAGATTGGAAAATGAGATAAAAGGCATTCCCCGTGAGCCTTGGATAACACTTCCTAGATTTTGTGTTTGGGTTATCAAAGGGCCCAGGCATGGTCGAGATTCTATTTTTGTGGTTTTGGATAGGAAATTTTTAAAATGGTTCATTTTTAGTCCTTGCATAAAACTGGTGAGGTATAAACATTGTTGATTTGTTCTTTAGAAAGGTAGTGCGTTCGCATGGGTCTACCTAGGGAAACATTGTTAGTGATCGAGATGAGAAATTTTTTTAGTCATTTTTGGGAAATATTGTGGAAAAGTTGGGAACTAAACGGATGTTTTCAAAGATCTGTCTCCCCAAACTGATGGGCAAACTGAGGTGGTTAACAGTACTTTAATTTAATTGTTAGGGGCAATCATAGAGAGGAACATTAGGACTTGGAAGGACTGCTTACCATTTGTGGAGTTTGCATATAATAGGGCTTTACATGGCACTACTCATTGTTCACCAATTGAGATTGTGAATGGTTTAAACCCACTGGCTCCTAATTATTTGTTGCCATTGCAACTTAACAAGTTTGTGAGTTTTGATACTGATTCTAAGGCAGATTTTGTGAGAAAGTTACATGCACAAGTAAAGATTAGGATTGTAAAACAAAATGCCAAGGTCGCTTCAAGGGTGAACAAGGGTTGGAGACCCATGAATTCTCAGCCTGGAGATTGGATTTGGGTTCACATGCGCAAAGAGCGGATTCCCGTACAGCGTAGATCTAAATTACTTCGTAGAGGTGATGGACCAATTCAAATTCTTGAGTACATCAATGATATTGCATACAAGAAAGATTTACCAGGTAAGTATCCAGTAAGTGTCACGTTTAATGTTACCGATCTAAGTCCATTTGATGCAGGCAATGATTTGAGGACAAATCCTTTTCAAGAGGAGGGGAATGATGAGAGCCAAGCCGGAAGAAGAAAATGTGGATCCTCTTGAAGTGCCGCCTAGACCGATCACAAGAAATCGAGCAAAACGACTCAAGGAAGCACTTAACGGTTGATAAAGGTTGTCCATGAAGCCGGAAAGGATTGGAGCAATCATGAAGTTGGAATGGGTTGGAACAACCATGGGAAGACCCTTACTTTTGTACAAGTTATACTGGACACGGGTTGAAGAGGGCGTGTATTTTCAAGGCACAGCCGTGTAGGAATTCCAAGATTATACAGAATCATACACAGCTAGACACACGGCTAAAAGGCACGGCCGTGTATGGAGTCAAGCAAATCCACAGAAAGATACATGACCAGAAGTACACGGGCGTGTATGTGCCAGGAATGTGCACAGAAAAGTACACGGCCGTGTATCCCCTGCCGGCCAGCTTGTTCTGTTTCGTGTTTTTAACGCAACTTATCTAAGCTACGTTGTTTTGGACTTGTTTTTCACAAATTGTACTGTAGAGCCATTTTATACTCAATCCTTATAGTATAAATTGTGTTAAATTCTTATTGATTTTATAGAAATCATAAGGAAATGGTACTTAATTCTAATCATGGTGATAAATCAGGTTAAATGGAGTTGAGGATGCTAATTCAAGTATATAGAGAAGTCATCTACATCTTGGATTAAGACAACGAATTATACCACCGGAGGAAAGCACATGAGCATGTATCCACCAAAGCATTAGCACGGTTTGAGGCACGGCCAAGGTTCCAACCGTGTTACACACTGTACAAGAAGGAGACAATAGGACTTTCAACAGAGAGAGACACGGCCTAGGGAACGGCCGTGGTGGAAGCCGTGGACCAAATCGTGCTGGGAGCCGTTGGTGGAACTTAGGTGTGCCAAGGAGAAGAAAGTGTGTAACATCAACCAGATGAAGACACGGCTTGAAATTCTAACCGTGGTGTAGACCGTGGCACACTCTGGACGAAGATGAAGACGTGTTGAACATAGGCAGAGGATGGCACGGTTTTAAATCTGGCCGTGTGTTGGACCGTGGTACACACTGGGCGTGGATGAAACTTGAAGAATATGCACAGAGGGTGGCACGGCTTGACCCATGGCCGTGTGGTAGGGCGTGCCAAGCGGACGAATCTTCACTTCTCGAAATCTACTTGGAAAAGGAAAGATATCTTCGTATCTTGCTAGCAAAAGATCACATGCTATCCTTCAAACATTATAAATAGAACCAACCCTAGAGGGTTAAGACAATCTTTAATCTTTCTTTCAAACTTTTTACCTTTGATCTGGGAACAAGAAGGAAGGCCGGAGGCAGAGCAAGCTATCCGGGTTTTATTATGTCTTTACTTTTTATTTTCGTTTTTCTTATGAACATGAGTGGCTAAGCTACTTTTCTAGCCAAAGGGTCATAGATGTTTAATTCTCCACGAATTGTGAGGTCTAATTGACTTGTATTTATTCTATTCTTTGTTTTTTGGGTATTCATATATCTTCTGATTGTTTTGTCATTATTATTTTGTTGATTGGTATGAATAGAGCTCTTCTACTTAATCACAAGATAATATATTGTCAACTAGCACGTCAAATCCGTAATTGTTTGATTGTTCTAGTCTTAGTGACACGATAACATGTTCGGTTATAAGAATAGATGATCGAATTCATGTTATGGAGGTATATGATCATGTTTTAAATAGGTTATCTTATAATCTACTGGCATGAATTGGTGGTCTCTCTAGATTTTAATGCTATTGATAGATTAAATCCTAAGCGCTTGTCTGGGGTTGTCTAATCAATAAGGGAAATAATTCGAAGCGCTTGTTGGAGGTTATCGAGAAAGTAAGGAGAGATAGGTTGTTAGAGCTTGTTAATAACCATAACCAATTTATCTAGAACTAAGGATAGAAGATATTTGCATCGATGATCAATTCCTAGAATTAAACTATCTTGATTCCTTTGGCTAGGCTTTTTATCAATATTTGATTTTCGTACCTTGCTTTACTTTATTTGATTCACAAACAAAACCCCCCATTTTTATTTTCTTATTGTGTTTTTTGAAAGAAATATCTTTACCAATCCTGTGGGTTTCGACCTACTCACCCTATTGCAAATATATAATTGTCTGGGAGTATTTTTTATTTTTTTGGACTCGACACCCATAAAATTTTTGGGGCGCCTTTAAAGGGGCGTGTTTTTTGTTGGACCGACCAGAATACAGGGGCGTGTGTTCCCGGGAAATGTGCATACAAAAGTCACGCCGTGATCCCCGCCGGCCAGCTTGTTCTTTTTCGTGTTTTAACGCAATTATTAAGCTACTTTTTTGGACTTGTTTTTCACGAATTGAAACCCCTAGTATAAAACTCCTAGGGTTTAAAACAACTAAGAATTTTCATCTTTGAACTTTAAACTTTTTGAGAGGCACCTTTGGTTCTTCAAAAACTAATTTAAATTTATGGTTTGATTTCGGGGGGTCATCCCGATTATCAATCGGTCTTTTATCCCGTTTTGTGGCTTTTTACTTTAACACGGTTCTTTTCTTGCTTATAGACAAGGGCCCGTAGTTTCCATTTTTGGGTTTTGGGGGGTTTGGCAAAAAATTTCCAAACTATTGGTTTTGGGGTTTTCGTCACGGTTGGCGTGGTTCGTATACAGTAAAAAGGGGAAAAAAAAGATTTTTCGTTTCCCGGGGGAAATTTAAGACCCAAACGAAAAAAATTCTATTTTTGGGGGTTTTTTTTGACCTGAATTTTATCATTCTTCTAATAATGCATTTTTTTTGCCCAATTTATGGAGGATAACTCACATCTAGATTTTTTTGAAACTTCTCTACAGTGATAATTTTTGGGTCATTAATGGAATTGTTGATTTTCTTAGTTTAAATTGCATGCTCTTCAATTGTTTCTTAGTTTCATAAATCCGGAATATGAATTTATCATGATATCATTTTATTTAAATTGAGAAATTGCTATGATTAGCTAAGAATTAAATGAATTTGTTTGTTCTTATAGAAAAGGAAAACAAGGTCTTTGTTTACATCGATTTTTTGTTGTGAATTCATGTGCTTTATGCAATTCTAGGTTCTATTAAATAGAAGACCTATTTGAAAAACCCAAGGATTAGATAGGTTAATATACTTGAGAAAGTAGTTAACTTGACTAAAAATTCCCATTGGGTAAAAGTCTTACGAAAATCTTCAAAATCTAATGAATTACATGATAGAAAAGGGAGTAAATAAGATCTATTTTGTTTTTTGTTAAATTTGATAAATCCTAGAACCATTTTTGTTAGTGATTTATTATTTTTCGATTAGAGTAATTAATTTCAACCAAACCTTTTTAAAGCGGTGGTTAGATAATAGGAACGGGTTATACTAGTATTGGTGTACTCTAAGGTACCCTTGTGCTTCTCGTAATTCACTAGATAGGTGCACTTCCCCTTTGTTTCTAGTAATTAAGAACAAAAATTCATTTATTAAAACTACGATTGGTAACGATCAATTTTTTGGCCTTTGCGGGGGATACCCAAAAAAACCAATTTATTTTTTTTTATTTTTTTTTCCCTTTTTTTCCCGAGAATTTGGGAGCTCAAAATTGATTTGTTTTACGTTTTACAATGCATGACCAGAATTTGTCCAAGGAACTTGCTGTTTTTAACCTGAGCCGAAAAAATTACGCGTTATCAGAAAAAGCAACACTCGACCAGCCAAACACTTTTTGGTATTCAAGGAGAATCACTGAAAAAGAAATGGTGATCAAGCAATAATCGTGCTTTAAGAGCTAAACAAAAAAATGTTGTTGTGGATCCCCCGAATCATCAACGGTTGAAATAGAGATGGCCATTTAAATGACCACCTAAAACCAATTCTTTTTTCCAGGCCAAACTTGTGGGGCGTAGCTCTACATATCCTCCTCGAGTGGAGGAAAATAATTTTGAACAAAGCCTGCTGTATTCAATGTGCACAAATACTCAATTTTAGGGTTTTTCCCCCGGGAAAAGATCTAAAGCGCATATCCACTCTTTCGGGGAAAAGCGATACCTTCAAATTTAAAATGGATTAGTGATGATGCGACCACCCAGTCCCCCCCTTCTCTTTGAAAGGTAGGCTAAGATGGCGAATTCTTTCCGTAACTCTTTCACATGGAAAGGGTTGTTAAAGAAGTTTATGCAAATTCTTCCTCCTTTAAAGACCGCTAAATTTCGATTAATTTAAACCCTTATCATCAGATACATGGAAACATTGATAAACCTGGGAGAGTTTAAAGGGACCAAATGGGGGAAATGCCCCACCATGGATCTAGAGGGGTTTTAAATTTTAATTTTTTATAAGGGGTTGAACTATAAATGAACAAACAGTGATCCCGCGCTGGTGGCACCTTGAACCATAAACTCCTGAAGAAAGTTTGACTTTTTTGAAGACATGCCCGCGAATAATTTAAAGGGGCACAGGGGAGGGCAAAGAAAAGAAGGTGGCAGGCATTCTTGAATGGATGTGGCTACTTCATCATCCAAAGTGAGGCTTTATCTAGAAAGTTTGTTTGGTAGGCTGTCTCACAAATCACTGGCTTTGGGAACCCTCAGGGGTGAGGAAGGGCAAATAGAGAAAGTGGATTTTTGGGAAACCCAAATTCGCCCCAGAACAATCCGTACAACAATATTTAACCCGGGATGGAGAAATACCCCAAATTTTTCTTGACTAAAATAGAAAATTTAAAAGGTAATCCGAATCCCCCCCGGGTTTTCAGAGGCCACTGTCCAAAGTTCCAAACTAAAACTTGAAGATCTCCTCAAAAAATTCTTAAAAGGATTCATAAGAAGCAAAACCCTTAGTTTTGATTATGAAAATCAAGACTGGGCTCGGGGAAACATAGGCATAAATACAAAATCTTGAAAACTAGGTCGGTCAGATGCTAAGCTTCTGTAAGAGATCTCAAGGGTTCATCCCGGGGAAACAGGAACCAACCCTAAGAACATGTTAAAGCTGTCACATTACGAAGTGTAAGGAACTAAAACCCAAACGGTTCAAGAAGAAGGAGTCAGGGACAAACCCAGAAAAAGAGTAAGTATTTCTCAAAAGGGGAAAAGCTTCAAAAAAATCCCTAAAGAGAAATAAACCCCTCCATTAATCCCAGAAACAACCCCAATGTTCCTTATCCAGCACGATCAAGAAGGCAAAAGATGACCTAGGCAGAATTTTAGAATATTCAAGAAATTGCAAACAACCTCCAGGGTTTGGGGCTTTAAACACAAGTGTTTCGATACAAAATTTTTTAAAAGAGTTGCTATCAAACAAAAAGACTTGAAGATTTTTCCCACGAAACTTTAGGAGGAGAATCCCTTCGGTAATTCAAAAAATCCCCAAAGAAGTTAAAAGATCCTGGAGTTTTACCCCCCTTGCTTGATGGGGAATTTATTTAAAAGAACGGCATTGGTGTTTTGGGGAGCCAGCATTAATTTGAGCCAAAAAGATGTCCAGAAATTGGGGGTTTTGGGAGGTTAAAACCCGACCAAAATGGTCTTCAATTAGCCATCGACTTCAATTTCCCGATAGGATATTAAAAATTTTTAGTAAAGGTGCAGGACTTATCTTCCCGGCGATTTCGTCATCCTTGACAGGGAAGTAGATGTGGGACCCCTCTTAAATTGGGGGGGCCTTTTTTTGGTACTACTAGACCCAAAATTGATTTTGGGGGAGGGGAATTTATGTTGAGATGGGAAATAAGAGGTCATAGTAAAAATCCCAAACGTCCTTAAAAAAAGCCTGCACCATATGAGCATGCTATGCAATCGACTACCCGACTCGCAGTTTCAGATTCATTGCAAGACCTGTTGATTGGTAATCTTGAATTGGTTTGATGAATAGGGAGAAAGAGCAACCTGAAAATATGGCAATTAAGCATTTATCAATCGCTTAATAAAATTTGGTTTAAAAGGAAAGAAAATTTTTGAAGTATGAATAACCACCATTCAGAACGAAACCTTCAATTGGGGAACCACTTGAGAAATAAAACACTCCGATCCTTCAAATGCTTTTTTGGAAGAAATTCTAAACTTCCAATATAATTGCTAAAATTTTGGATCAAGATCAGTAGGAAAGGTTATTGCATTCTGAGGCAACACAAGAAAGAAATTTGCAGGGAAAAAATTGCAGAATAAAGGGGATTAGCCCATCTTTTGTAAACAAAAATTTTGATGGAAATTTGTCAACCCAGGGGTAAAACCAAGGTGACAAATCCAAAATGAAGATGTTGAAAAAAAGGGAAAAGTCTTAAATTGCTTGATGCAGGAATGTTTTACCCGATTTTGAAGTCATGGGTAGCCCCATTCAAGTATTTCCAAAAAAAAGGCGGTATGAATGGTACCGAATGAAAAAAATAAACTCATCTCGATGAGAAAACCCGGGATAAAGTTGTATAAAATTACCGCAAGCTAAATGATGCAACTCGAAAAGGATCTTTTTCCCTTCCTTTTGGGACCAAATGCTTGAAAGGTTACTGGTCATGCTATTACTGTTTCCTCGAGGGGATTTTGGATTTTTTCATATTCCTTCACACCCGAAGACCAGGAAAAGACAAATTTCACTGCCCTTTTGGGGACCTTCGTTTCAACCATCCCTTTCGGATTAGCAAGCTAAACCACCTTTCAGTGATGCTAAAGGCTTTTTGGGATTGGTAGGAAAAAAAATGGAATATACAGGTTGTTTTTTTCTGTTTCCGGGAATTTTTTTGATGAGTGTCTACCCTTTTGAGTTAGTGTTGCAAAGTTGTAAAGAACAAACCCCTGGCCAAAATTTGGGGAGAAGTTTCATTTTAGGCAAAAGGGGGTTTTTTTTGGGTCATAAAATTCCAAAAAAGGGCATAGAAGTGGATGAGGAAAGATCGAAGCAATTTCAAAATTTGCCCCCCCATTTCAGTTAAGGCAATAGAAGTTTTTTTGGCCAATGCAGGGTTCTATGGTTTTCTTTAAAGTTTTTTCAAAAATTCTGGGCCGATGCAAAATCTTGAGAAGGATCCCTCCTTTGACTTCAACCAATAATGCATTGATGCTTTGAATCCTCAAGCAAAAACTCATCATTGCACCATCACGGCCCAAAACCCAACATGGGCGCCCCCTTTGAGATTATTTTGGATGCAGTGACCCCTGTGGGAGTTTTTCTGGTTGGGGGAAAGGAAAAATTCTTTCAACCCATTCATTATACTAGCAAAACACTCACTCCTGCACAAGAAAACATAAAACCCACTGAAAGGGAGTTCTGGCAGTTGTCTTTGCCTTTGACAATTTGACCAATCTCATCTTATCAAAGGTCATCGTTACACAATCTTTTCTGCCTTGAAATTCTTGCTGACAAAACAGGATGCAAAGCCAGCTCATTGGGTGGATTTTATTCTTCAAGAGTTTGATTTTGAGATAAGAATAAAAAGGGTGCCAAAAAAAATTAGCAGTCGACCACCTGAACTTTTGGAGAATCCCTGTTTAAAGATTAAAAAATTTGAATAAATTATGATTCCTGGGGAAACGTTTGTGCCATAAAGATCATGAAGAGAAACATCCCATTTTTTGTGATATTGCCAATTACCTATGGAAAGGGCCCTTTCTAAGGATATGAACAAGCACAAAAAGAAGAAAATTTTCCCCAATTGAAGCACTACTACTGGGAGGACCACATTTTTTAAAAATTTGTGCTGATCAGATTTCGAAGGTGTGTTTCCCCCATGAAAAAGGAGGAAAATTTTATTCCCACGTATAGAGGCCAAGGGGAGGACATCATAGTCCAATAGGACGGTGCACAAAAATTGGAAGCAAGATTTTACTGGTCGCATTTTTAAGGATGCTCAAGAATAAGCTCGTTTGGGCCCGATGCTAGAGGGATGGAAACATATAAAAAAAGGAATGAAATGCCACAACACAAATATTAGAGTGTGAAGTATTTAATGATGGGCCACACTTTTGGGCCCTTTCCTCCTTCTTCGGAAAAAAAAAACATATTTTTAGCTATGGTTACGTCTCTAAAGGGAAAGCACAAGCCTTGTTGCTAATACTTTCGGTTTTGTTAATTCTTAAAAGAAGCTCTTTTGTAATTCGGGCCCCCGGGGCCTCATAAGTGATAAGGACACATTCTTAATTCCAATTGAAAAATCTTACGCGTTTGGGGGTGACTCACCGTCTTACTACCCGTATCCCCCCAAGCAGGGCAAGTGGGGTTTTTCAAACAGGACCAAAGTGTATCTTAATGAAGCCGGCTCACATAGACGAGACTGGGCCGGAATTAATATGCTTTGTGGGCATATCGGCAGCTTACAAAACCCCCCCTTATACTACCCTTTCGTTTGGCTACGGGAAAGTTTCCATTTCCCAAATTGAATTCACACAAGGTTTTTGGGCGATCAAATATCCAAATTTAGATCTCAACGGTCTGGAACATCGAAGGATGCAATTTAAATGAGCAGATGAATTGAGGCTCATGGCATATGACAATTCATATATATAAAATTGAAACCCAAGAAGTTCATATGCCGGCTACCCCAGAAGGACAGTTTTTAAAGAAGGGGGCTTTTTATTACTTTTCAACCCAGGGTTTAAATTGTTCCTGGGGAAACTTAAATCAAGAAGTCTAGTCCCCTTCCGGGGGAAAAAGGTTTTTTTCCCCACGGGATAGTTGAGTTTGGGAAAACTCGGGGAAAGCATTTCAAGGTGAAGGCCCAAAGCTTAAACTTACTTTTGGGGCAAAACAGTTTTTAAGAAAAAGGGGGAGCTGAACCCCCCCTTCCATTTCCATTTGACTCCACCGGTTCTTTTCGAGTTAAAGAGTTAAACAATAGCACTTTTTGGAGGCAAACCCCTTTCTTGTAAGTTTTTTTTTCTTTATTTTCATTGTTGTTTTGGAGTAACTTTTTTAGGAAGCAAGCTCTAGGGGGGGTAACAAGTTTTATTTTATGAAATCACCTTAAAAAGGTTCTTTTAAGCTTAAGTGTGGGGAAATTTAGGGGTGGGAACCTTTTCAAGGGGAAACAAATGAAGTGAGACAGGGGGTTTTTCTTTTATTGAAAACCGAGTACACTATGGTGTTCGTTTCTCACACATGCTAGAGTTCTAAATTGACTTTGCAATACAAAAGGGGAATGTCATGGTTGCCCTCCGGTGCATTCAAAAAAAAAAAAAGCTCATTGTGACATTCAGGATACCGAAAAAGGTAACACCGTGTACCTGGGTTTTGTATCTGACCCCCCGAAGGGACAATTTGATACACAATAAGGGACACCCATATACCAATTGTGACTGACCTAAGAAAATCCCCCTATAACACGAACAAGGTACACCTCGTGAACCGGTCGGTATTTGACTCACAGAAGCTCTCCCATGATACACGAACAAGGGACACGCCGGTCCCCTATCGTGTATCAAACCCCCAGAATGCTCCCCCATAACGAACAAGGCACACGTTTTGAACCCGGTCGTGTATCTAACCCACAAATTCTCCCATATACACAACAAGGTAACGCCGTGTACCCGGTCGTGTATCGACCCACAGAATGCCTCCCAGATACAGAAAAAGGTACACGTTTGTGTACCTGGTCGTAAATCTAACCCCTAAAATCCTCCTACGATACACAAAAAAGGACAAAGCTCGTGTATCTAAACCCCCAGAAAGGAAACCAAAATACACAATCGTTACTTGTCTGTATCTAATTTTTTGTTCGTAAATTTTAAAGGACTCCTCAGTTCACTCTACCATTTTCACAACCCACTCCATTCGTGTATTTACCTACTACTCCCCCTCCTTTTCCCCATACCGTGGTTGTTCTTTTTCCCCCTCAATTTCTTCTGTTTCAAGGACTCAAGGTAAGTAAGTTTTCCTTCTTCTTCTTCAAAATTTTTTGCAATATGGTTGCTACCGGTTTTCTTTTACCTACCCTACATGCTTAAAATATGATAAGGTATGATGATGTTTTTACATTTGGAAGTGATTTTTGATAGTCTTAAAATTTTTAAATCACGTGAATCATGTTGATTGATTCATGATGGTTTCCCAAAAAAGTGAATCATATTTTGGGTTTGAACTTAAAAATTTGGGACTTTGATTTTGTGGTTTTTAGAACAATGTTGTTTGTTTTTTCCCCCCTCTTTCTTAAAAAAGCAAAGTTTTGAAACCATTTTTTTTTCGAATAAACTATACACCTGTTCTTAGAACAAGATTCGAACTTTTCATTTGATGTGCTTTGGGGGTTTAGTTTTCATTTTTTTTTCCTTTAGGAAGGTAAATTAAAAATATACCAAAGCCACAAGCCTGATTCTGACGTTCCTATGGTAATTTTGCATGTATTAGCGGGTAATAATAAAATAGGTACACGGGTCGTGTACCCTTTGGGAGTGATCTCAACTGTGCTATCTTCCTCCTTGTTCGGAACCCAAACAAGTCTTATCATTTTCTTTGTGAATTAATGAACCTAACCATTTTAGACCATGTGATTGATTCAATGGCCCCAAAAAGACTTGTGCATTAAACCCAAGTTTACCAAGAAAAGAAGACCACCCCCACTAAAGGAAGTAGGATGGTGTGATCACCTCCGCCCTCCACCCCCCCTGAAAAATTTCGAGGGCAAATGGAGCAAAAGCCGGGTTTTTAAAATTCTCTCACAAAACCGTTTGGTGGGGCAAACAATCAATAAAAAGGATTGGGGCAGCTGGGAAAGGATGGATTTGTTTAGCCAATCAAGAAAAACCTTTCCACCCGACCCGGGAGGGCCCCGTTCACCTTAAGAACCAGCGTTAAAGGGGTGTTTTTCTTGGTTTTCCCACCACTTGTAGATACAGAAGACAGAAATTGAAAAAGGTTGGGACAAACCCTTTTAGTTTTGAAGTGTATGGGCAACATACAACGACGTCCGCCATTTCGTTCTCTAAGGGATTCTACACTGAAACTTTTACCCCGGACATTGAGTTTTAGGGTTTACATTGCCCTTGGCCTCCCACGTTAACAATCAGGTATATTGGAGGAGTTGACCGAAAACCAAATCAAGAGTACTTTCCCTCCGCCAAGGCCCCTCTAATTAAAGGGTGATTTTCCCAAAGTTTTTCATTGCTCTTGAAAACAATTTAGCCCGAAAAAGCAGTAAGGGATTGTCAATAACTTTTAAATCTTCTACTTTACGCATCTCCCATGGGTATCAAAATTTAAAAATTCGGGTTGGGGTTGGCCTTTTATGTATAAGATAGGGACATGACCTCGATCTAAGGGGATTTTACTGTACAGTTCTCCTCATTTGCTAAAAGCATGGACTTTTCAAGACCCTGGGCTAGAGGCCGCTAAGTGCAAACAGGAAAGAATCTCTGAGGGCCTTTGCTAATGGGGGTAAAAAAAACACAGGAACTTCCTGCACTTTTACAGGCCGCTCCTTCTGCACAATCCTCCAAAGCTGCTCTTTCCTTGCCCTTTATTGGGGTTTCATTCCCACATGGAGCGGGTCTTGCCGCTTGGGCCCTTTTAGAAGACCTAAGGTTGAATAAAGTTCAACTACAGGGGGTTTAAAAAGAAAGAAAAAAATTTAGAAAATTTTTAGTTCACCTTTTTCCCGTCGTGGCTAAGTGCTTCCCCAAAGGGGGAAGCCAGTTTGCCCCCTGCTTTCCCTGAACTGAAGAGGGGAAATTTAGGGAGCGGGGGAAAAAGACAAGGAAAATGAAGCAAAAGTGGGGGGGAAAGGAAGAAAAATACTGAGGAAACCACTGAGGAAGTGGGAAACCCAAACATTGCGAAGGGGAGGAAAGTGATGATGAAAAGGATGAAACAAACGGGAAAGAGAAGGAGACCATTCGAAATGATTAAGACTTTAAGTTAACTATTTTATTCTGCATATTTGAGGGGCTCTTTCTCTTGGGTAGACTCTTCCTTTCTGGAACTGTAAAAAGACTGACTTATTTACTCTTTATTTTTCGTTATTGTTGTCTTGAAATTTTCTGATCAAGTGCTATCCACGAAAGCAATCGGTCCCATAACTTTTCCTTGGTGGGCTTCATTGAATAGATGATCACATTCCGCACTATGCAATTGGTCCATCACCCGTTTAATCCCCGGGGAATCTCAGTTCCCTTTTCTTTTTTTTTTTTTCTTTTTTTCTCTTTATTTCTCAAATTTTTGTTCTTGAATATAAAAACATTGGGGGGCAATGCTTAACTAAGTGGGGGAAAGGGGTACTAAAGAAAATTTGATAAGGGTTTTGCTAATTGTTTTTTCATTCAAAAAATTTTTCCCCATTTTTTGTTTAGGGGATACTAAAAGAAATTTGATAAGGGTTGTGCTGAAATTTTATAGTCATTTTAAAAAATTTCCCCTATTTTTTTTTTCTCTTTTTGCTTTTAAACGAATTTGAAATCATGATTTTCAAATTAATAGTATTTTAGCATTTGTGAATTATTCCCCAAAAGAGTGTTGTGCGTCACCTTTACTTTTTTTGGGAACATTGATACTTGTCAAAATGATGGGATAAAAACGTTGTGAAAACCCAAAAATCTTGAGAGCCATTTAATCTTTCATAAAGGGGAATGAAATGATTTTGTTGTGATCTTTTTTAAAGATCTCTTTAAAATAAAAATTTAATGAAAGCATGTTTTACTTGAAAAATAAAAGGGTTGGTTATATGGCAGGCTTTGGGCCCTTTGAAAAAACGAAGTTTGACTCCGCTATAACTAGTCAAAAAAATAAGTTAAGGAAAAGAAGTTCGATGGGGTTTCCTTTTTAAAAACCGGTCACCTAAGGTCATCTGGCTTGGGGGTCGGCCCCCCGACATAAGGCAAAAGTTGAGGGGTCCCCGTAATCGGTATTTAAACCCATAGGAACACCCCAAATTTAGGGGATATTCGTTAACTTGGGTATGGCCTAAGATTATCGGCTGAAATTTTACATGGGTTCAAGATCCAAACAGAAAAAAAAGGGGTGAAACAGTGAATATTTTCAAAGATAAAAGCTTTGAAGAGAAAAAACCAAAAAAAGGGAAAAGGAAAAATTTAGGGGAAAAATAGATGAATGTATTTCATTATTGATTTCTTTACTAAGAGAGATAATTTAGAAATATTAACTTTTTAATGGTGGGTTTAAATTTATCACGTTTCCCCTTTTTCGAGTTTCCTTTTTTCTCAAATTGTTTGTGTTAATTTTGATCATGAAACCCTTTTAAGTACAAGGGTAAAGATTGGTCTACTCTGATTAACCTAGAAATTTGACTAAATTATCTTTGTTACAATACTTTTATGTAAGGTGAGAAGCACACCATTTGATTGGGGATTCTTGGCTTTTAAAATTAAAATCATAAATGTTAAAGTGGAGTAGTATTATTTGGGAACGACAATATGATTAATGAAAAATTTGATTAATGTTTTATTTTTTCTTTAGGACAAGCAAAGTTTTTGTGGGGAAAATTTGATAAGTCGCAAAAATACCCTTTTCTAGAGTAAGAAATTGTGCTTTATTGTTGAATTTTTTTGAAATTTTTTTTAAGAAAAGGATGCTTAATGGAATGAAAGTTAATTTTCAGGATCCTTAAAGTATTTTGGAGCTAAGGGAAGGGTTTTTTTTAAATCGGAGCAAGTTTGGGAAGAAAATTTGGGTACATTACATCGAAAGAAAAGATTTTTGGGAAAATACACAAGCGAGAATTTCCCCAGTACTTTGTTGGTTATGAAGCGGATTTTTAGAAAGTACATTTAACAAAGTATAAAAAGCCCCTGACTTTGCTTTGTATCTAATTTTGCTTTATTCAAAGATGTTTTAAAAACACGACCAAAGTACACTCCCCTGTACTTTCTCGTGAATTCCCTAAGGACACTTGGAAGCAAGCATAGATAACGAAGAGAACATTACTTGTGTATCCCTCGTGTATATACCAACCGGGGGACATTTTTTAATAGAGTTTGTTTGCCCCAAACGAGAGGTTACAAATTTTTTATTTTCTCTCACTCTCATAGCATAAAAAAAGATATATCGATTCCCAAGGGATTTAAAACCACGAAGAAGAAGATTCTACTTTAAGGGTTACCCCGAATTTTATCATTCTTTAATAATTTCATTTCTTTTATCCAATTTATGGAGGAGTAGACTTTACATCAATTTTGTTGTTAGTGATTTATGTTTTAAATTAAAAAAAATTAAATTTTAACCAATTTTTAAAACCGGTTAGATAATAGGAAGGAGTTAATGTTTTTTGGGTATCTTGGGTGACCTTTTGCTACTATATTTCTTCGAAGGTCACTTGCTTATTCTTTGAAAGGGGGTTAAAACAAAATTCAATTTTTTAAAATACTTTGGCAATGATCAAAGAGCTAGCAATGATAGAAACTATTTTTATTTATAATTATTTATTTAGACTATTATGTTGTAATCTTTCTTTTGGGACACTTTCATTTGTTTGTAATTGTCTTTTAGGACCGGCCCACCTTAAAAGTGGCATATTGTAATTTTGTGCATTTTCTAACCCTATAGGGAGCAAGTATATTGCTTAAAGTAGGGTTTGTGGAGATCATTTTTCAGATTTGAACATACACTTTTTTGTGAGGATTAAGGTTCTTCCTATTGTCATTAGACTCTTATAAATTTTCAAACCCCAAGAGTTGAAATTGTGGCGAGTGCAACACTTAAAATTGTGAGTAATATCAATTTAATTTTGTTGTGATTTCTTTCTTCTCTATGTGTGTAGTATCTAAGGTTGAATTGAGATAGTTCTTGGTCAGATTTTCTTCATAATCAGTTTTAGATATATTGAGTTTGTTGAGTTACTTATCATAGTGTTATTCATCAACATTTGCCTATCATTGTTCACGTGGAATGTCTAGTTCTAAAGAGGAGAAGTCACAGTTTTTATTTTGCAGCTCAATCTTGAAATTCACGTGATGATTCAAGCTTGATTTAGTATATATTGAGGATTTTGATTCTTTGTAATTGGATTAGTTCATTGTTTATTGATTCCAAATCCATATCTATCTTTTGGAATCACACAAATTTCTAATTGTTGATTTGGACTTAGGGATTGCATTTAGGGTTAGATTTTTACTCCATTTGATTGTGCTTAAATCCCATTTAGGCACATCATCTTTTGTATCAGAGTATTATCATACTTGGATTCATTCTTGGTCACATCCTTGATGTGGGAATTGGTTCATAAATATTGAGGAATTGTGCAATTGTTGAACTAGTTTGATTGACATTGTCTATTTGTCTTTCAAATTCATTTTGCATATGCTTAATCTTGGTTTTTTAGGCACATCAATGCATAATACTATGTTGGGAATAGCCACTACAGGCTCTAACACCCATGAATCCTTAAACCTTAAGCTACGTAATCATTTGTAAGCACGACTCCACTAGAGACTAGCACAAAAGATCATTAGAGTGCTTCATAAGGATCTATCACTATGGCCCCCTAGGTCTATCCAAGTACATACAAGAAAATTAAACTAATCCATTATTTTAAATCCAATTTTTTCTACTTTCCTAATAATCACAAAGAAAATAATGGTTACACGTACCTAGAGGAGTGTTCTTAAGCTCAACTTATTCTAGGCTAACTACTAAGTTGTAATCTGTAAGAAGGTAAGGAACTTACTCTTAGTACTAATCTAGGTTTCTCGATTCTACTCACTTAATCGTTTTAGATTACTTATCTTTCTCTATTGAGCTTCATAGGGTTTTTATTGGATGTCAATGTTACATGGAACAACATTTAGTTAGAAAATAAATCAAGTAATGAAGTATCTCTAAATATATGGTTGTGCTTTAAGCCGCGTACTTTGGTATAGTTGGATACATGGCTATGTATAGTGGTTTGTATCTTTTTATGCATTTTTGAAATTTAAAATACCTAGGTACACGATTGTGTAGTTAGCTTTGTACCTTTCTATGGTTTTTTTATATTTGATACGTACAAGTACATGGGTGTGCACTTTACGCCGTGTACCTTTTTATACATTATGTGTATTTCTACACAAGTAAGTATATGGGCATGTACTTGATTGTGCAAACACGTTGTTTTTCACAAATGATTTTTCATCTTTTTCTAATTCATTCCTTAAACCTGATTTAGACAATTCTAATCTTAATTGGTCCTTGAATTTATCAATTCATAATGCATTATGTGGATTAGTAAACTTACTTGCTTTGGTAACTATTTTAAATCATTAGTTATTTGATCTCTATGCTCATTCCACCCCTTTCTTGATCCAGATTCTATCAATTGTAACATAACACTTGCATAAATCCTCAATTCCATCATCATAAATACTAATTCAATCATTGAAACCTTTACCTGATGTAATTAGATTAGACCTTATGGTTGATTGTTAGATCACCTTAGAATTCTCCAAAGAGTGTCACTTGTCTACTACTAAGAAAATGGTAAAGAGAGGAGCACTAGGTTAAGCGGGGTATGTATACCCTATCTGCGAATGATTGAATTATCCCTCGTATCTTATAAAAATCACACTTTTGACATTAGCTCCTTATTAAATAAATGTTAGATAAATATATAATTTTTCTAGTATTTACATTCTCATGTGCTTAAAACTAAAGTCTAAGCATACACAAACCAAGTTTGAAAGACAATTAGATAATGCCAATGAATTAGTTAATCAAATGGCATAAATTCTCAATGCTTGTAACCAATTCTTCAAATGTTGACGTGATCAATGATGAATATCCAATTGTGATTAGCTCTGATACCAAAAGATGATATGCTTAAAAGGGACTCTAGGCATATGCAGATAATCCAATTAAACCACTCTTAAATGACAAGATCACAAACCAGTTCAAATTGGATCAAAATTGCGTGAACCCTAAATTTCCAAGGTGATTCGATTAATAAGAACAATGAGGATTAAAAACCACAAGGATGATATTGATCAAATGAATCATGAATTTAACTCAATTTCCAATAAAATCCCAATCAAAACACCAACATATAAACCGTAAACTTTTCCTCAAATAAGTGGAATTCCATGCAAACAATAAAAGGGAAAATTGAAGGCAATTTCAAGAGATAAAACCAATCAATTAGATCACATTACATGAAAGGATTTTAGATCACAAGTGGCACCAAACTTAGATAAAAAAGAACCAACCTAATCAACCTTAAATATTACACATTAGTGATGAAAAGGAAAAATAACTTAGGGAATTGATATAACCCACATTTCTCTATGTTGCAACTCGCTTCAATTCCAATTTAGATTGAAATTGATAAGAGTCCTATGAAATATTAGGAAACCTTAATCTCTCACACAAAGATATGTGCTACAAATTTCAAAGTTTGATATCCAAAACCCTACTTAAGCAAGTATTTATACTTGCTCTCTTTAGGGTTAAAATGTTCACAAAATTACAACTATGCCACTTTAGGGTGGCTAGTCCTAAAAGCACCAATTACAACCAAATAAAAGTGATAAAAAACTTACAAAATAAATGGTTCCAAGCAAATAACAAACAAATAAAATAGCCTTCAACATGCTAGCTCTTCAATAGGATTTGTCGGTCCAACTCATCGTCGATTTAGGTTGGTCTATGGATAACCCACAAGCTAAGTCTTAGTGAGGTTAGTATATAAAACTTTTTGGGGTCGAGTTGTTAAAAAAGGACCCTCATCGCTAAGATTTGAAATCCTTTAGTTCAATCATCTCCTCGGGCCTAAAAAAGATTTATCCTCAAATTTGACAGATTAAATGTAGTAGAGGCTCTATATCTTCCTAGCAAACCATCTGAATCAGTATCATTGCAGAATCTCAATACTTGAAATACCATAGGGGGTGATTGCTTTCACTCCTCAATTTCTAGGATTTATCTCATTTGCAACACATATAATGATCCATTATCCACTAAGGTCTCTCCCATTTCTCAACCCGTTCCACTGATATTGTTGCCTCTTTTTCTGATTCACCTGTATGTCGTTAACCCTCATGGCCCTTTAATGGTTGGCTCAACTACTTATGGCCCTCTGAAACCTCTAAAGGTAGACACAACTGTCTTTGAACAATCTAGCCCTCTGGTGATGAGCTCATCTGACTCCAACCCTTATAATCCTCTAAAGGTTTGCTTAATTGCTCATAAACCTCTAGAACCTTTGAAGGTGAACACAACTGCCTTTGAATAGCTTGGTCCTATGGTAGTTAGCTCATCTGACCATGACCCTTAGGATCTTCTGATGGTTGGCACATTTATGTCTGACAAATGTTTTCCTCTATATGTTGGCTCATGTAATTAGGAGCTTCAGGAACCTCTGAAGGTTGGCATGTTTACTTATGCACAATGTGGTCCCCTGAAGGTTGGTTTATGTGGTTATGATTATCAGGAATCTCTGATGGTCTATGGATTTGTTGCTAAACCTTTTGGACCTTTAAAGGTTACAACGGATTTAGAATGATGTGTTTACCCTCTTGCTGGAATACATATGTATTCCTGAAGCCATCATGTAAGACCCTCTTACTATATAACCATGGCACACATAGGAATAATATCACACACAAGCTCATCACAGTACTTATTCCCTATACTGAAGGGTACCCTAGCCTTTTAGGTTACATAAAGACTCTCTTGATCATTTAACCAATGTAATGTGTAGGGTTTAGGATGTGGGGTAGTTACAAGTTTCAACTTCGAAACTAATGATGCAGCTACAACATTAGTATAACTACTACAGTCAACAATAATTACGCACAAGTTTCCTTGTACCCTACAAGAAGTATGGAACAAATTTTTCCTTTGTCCATCATCAATGGTTAGCGAAGAAGTCAATACTTAATGTACCAAAGTAGTAGAAGTATACACATCACTTGACATGGTTATTAACTAACCACAACAACATACCTACGGTACACACACAACCAATTACAAGAAATACTTATTGTCAGTTCAAGTAAAGTTAAGTAAAATAATTGAAGCACAAATAAATACTTATAAGTAGTTAAGAAATTAAATTCAACCAACAAATGTTTAAGTAATGAGTTCAATTACTTTCACACTTTAATGTTTGTTTTTTTTTTTTTTAATTCAAATTCTACTACACAAACTTTCCTTTCTTGCCTTAGTTTCACGCTATAATAAATCACAATGTGTAGCACCTCAACACACTCACAAATGCACAACTTCACATTGCCACACACACTTCCCTTACTTACGGTCACCACCACTTACGCCATTTGCAATACTCCTTTTAATAACACATATAAACACAACATCACACATACCCCCTTTACACAATACACAACACCACACACACAACTTCTTCACTAAATATACAAAACACACCACCACACATATACACCTTCAACTCACTATGCAATTCTTCACTTCTACACAAGTTATCAAATTGCAACTTCAACAAAAAGGTAGCTCAATTTCAAAATTCAAATGAGTTCACTAATTGCTATATTCCACAAATGGTAAGGAGCCACTTTCAAATTCAAATGAACACACAATTACTTAATCACTTAATGTATGTTTTGAAATTCAAATTGCTTCCTTAACTCATACCTCAATTATGAAAATTCAAGTTTGAAAATCACAAATGTTACTCCTTAATTTTCAAAAAACAACACATAACAATTCACTCTTCTCTTTTTACTACAAATATTGTATTTCCACTTCCACAACAAACACTAGGAAATATACTTCTTATTTTTCCTTCAAAGATCACAGCAATAACAAGATGATAAGGGGATCACAATTGCTCCACGTCTACAACAACAAGTAGTAACTACAACAACACAACGAAATAACTCAACTCCACTTCATAATTCGGATCAAGGTGCTAACTCAACAACCCTTAATTTCCGAATTCAAAATCAATCAAACCCTTCTTAAAAACCTCAAGCTCTGATACCAAAGATGATGTGCTTAAAACCAAAGTCTAAGCACACACAAACCAAGTTTGAAAGACAATTAGATAATGTCAATTACTAGTTAATTAAATGGCGTAAATTCTCAATGCTTGTAATCAATTCTTCAAATGTTAACGTGATCAATGATGAATATCCAATTGTGATTAGCTTTAATACCAAAAGATGATATGCTTAAAAGGGACTCTAAGTATATGCAAATAATCCAATTAAATCACTCCTAAATGACAAGATCACAACCGGTTCAAATTGGATCAAAATTGCGTAACCCTCCAAGGTAATCCGATTAATAAGAACAATGAGGATTAAAAACCATAAGGATGATATTGATCAAATGAATCATGAGTTCAACTCAATTTCC
>JBBMOL010002713.1:0-15000 GCA_037954665.1 Laguncularia racemosa
AAAATCGATATTTAAACGTGGGGGGGTTTTTAAACTATTTGTATGGGGGTCCTTTTAAATATCGAAATGAAAATAAATAGGGTCGAAAAAAAAAAAATCTCTATTTGACAGGGCTTCTTCCTATACCAAAAAAATTTTCCCTTTGGAAACCCAGAAATGAAACCCCTGGAAGAATTTTTTGGGGTCTTCCAATATCAATGGGTTGATTTTTTTCGCTCCTGTATCTTCCAAAAGGAAAAAAGATCTCTGAAGCTCTTTCCCGGATCCGAAAGAAATTTTTTTGGGGGTTCCCCCAAATTTAACAAAAAAGTGTATCATGCCAAATCAAACGGGGGTTTGCGGGGGGGGAGGAACTGGATTGGAAAAAAGAGGGTTTTCCTAGTTGAAATATCAAAAAAATTTGAAACCGTCGCTGGAATTGAGATCTAAATTCAAAGAGAAAGATATAAAATATCTGGAGTTTCTTTTTGAAATTTCCTAGGGAGATCCGATCTGCAAGGACCATGTTTGGGGAATTTTTTTGACCCGCCCTTTTCCCGAGTAAGAAGCGAAACATAATTAATTTAATTTCGCGACAGCTATTCGAAATTTTAAAAGTTAAAGGCGGATTTTTTTATCTCATGTTTGCTTTTCGTGAAAAAATACCAATTGAAGTGGAGGGTTTCTTCAAACAACAAGGGTTTTGGCCCCAACTATTCAAAAAAATGAAATTGAGCATCTCCTCTCAGAAACAAGTGGGCTATTTCTTTGAAAAATTTTGGCTCAATTTCATATTGGAAATTTCCCGCCAAAACCCCTTCGTTAGTTGGGGGAAGAATCCGCACGAATGGGATTTTTTGAGGAACATATCGAGAGAGAAATTGGATTTGGTTAGAAAAAGTGGGGGTTGGAAAAAAAGGGAAATGGGTTTTTTTACAAGGTAGGGAAAAAAAATATCAAAAAATATTCAATATGATTCAAACAAGATCTTTTTTCGTTCAAGAACGGTTTTCCCCCCAAAATTGAAAGGATCTTCTGATTCCCCCCCAGGGGAACTTTTTGTCCATAAGAATGAGGATTGGGAATATCCCCCAAATTGATCAATCAAAGAGAGATCAACAACTAAAAAAAAAAATCGATTTTTTTGGTTTCCTTCCTTTCGTCAAAGGGAACGAAAAAGAGATAGAATCAACCGACTCTCTAAATCCCTTTTTGGGGGATACCCTCAATGTCCCGGCTATTCGCAAAACGTAAAAAGGGGGATAAAAAAAATTTTTTCCCTTCCGAAGAAATCGAAGAATTCGGGAAAAACCTACAAGATCCATTTTTTCTTTTTTTCTCACGGGGGGGGTAAAAAACTTCATTTTGGGTTCGAATTCCTACCAAGGGGCCCGGGGAAAAGATAAAAAATTTTTTGAAGCAAGATTTTCTTTTGTCCCTTCCAGGCAAAGGGAAAATAAAGAATGGGTTAAAATTCAAAAAAAATTACGTATTTACAAAACCCCGCTAAAAAATTCCCCTATTTTTTTAAACCCGGGGGGGGGATAGGTTCCGAAGGAAAAACGGTATGTAAAATTCCAAAAATTTCATTTTTGAACAAAATAAAAATTTTTTATTTATTTCATCTGTTCCATGCCCAAAAAAGGGGGGGGCCCCCTTTGCACCATTTTTTTGAACAAAAAAATTTTTCAAAAAATGGCAGGTCTATTCACTCTACAAAACCGGGGCCGGATCTGGTGTAAAAAAGGGGTTTTTTCCCTTTTTCCCTATTATTTTTAAACTTTTTGGGGAAAAAAACAATTTTTAAAAGAGAAATTCAACCCAGGGATGAACGAAAAAGAAATCTTTTTTGGGGTTCTCCCCCCTTTTTTTTTTATAAAGAATAATTTTTTTTCGAAGGATAAAAAAAAAATGGCCCGGGCCCCCCTTTTGGGGAAGTTTTTGGAACCCCCAAAAAACCCAAAAAATATGGTATTTGCTAGCAAAACAAAATTTGGGGGGCATAAAAAAAATTAAAGATTGATCCAAATCTGATTAAAATCCAATATAGCACCAAAGGGGTCATAAAAAATGTATTGAATCGATTTTTTTTTAATTTGAAAAGATCCATCGAACTTCGAATATGGAATTAAAAGGGGATCAAATGGGGAAAAGATCCGAATCTAAAAAAATTTTAAATAACGATAAACCCAAAATTTTTTATCGAATTTTTTAAAAAAGAGTCAGTTCGACCTCTTATTTTTCTTTTTCGAACCCGGGGGAACCGTGAAAACGGGATCCAATGCATTAGATACAAAAAACCAATTTGGGGGGAAAAATTTTCCCGGGGAAAAAATTTGGGAAAATTTCGTTTTGAGCAGAAAAACCTTTTTTAAATAGTCTTCGTGATTTCGTATTAACCCAAAATTTTTTTTTTTTTTGGGGGGAAAAGGGTTTTTGACAAAAAGGTTTTTTTAAGTCACTTCCCTTTCATTTTGTCCAAGTTACTTTTTTTTTTTGTCCAAAAATTTTTTTTTTTTTGTCTAACTCCCCTTCCTTTTTTCTTTGTGATTTTGGGGGAAAAACCCCCATTCATAGGTCCGAGAAACCGCGTCTATGAATTGAAAGGTCCGAATGATCAACTCTGCAATCAGTTTTAAAACAATTGGGCCCCTTTAAATCGTTCATTTCAAAAAATTGAAACCATTATTATTTGGGTGATCATGATACTTTTTCCCCAAAAAACGAAATTATTGATCAATGGAGGGAAAAATAACAAACCCTTTTTGTTCAATAAGATACCAAAGGGGTGATTTACTAATTTCCAAAAAGAAATAATGCGGGGAAAACTTTTTATAACACGGATTCCTATTTCTCAATGATAACCCACAAAACAAGACAATTGGCGAATCCCGTGAAAAAAACCCTTTCATCGAAGCATTGATTCTTCCTTTTTTTTGCAAATCGCCCTTTTTGATTCTTTTAATCAAACCCCACCCCCTTCTGCTTCTATTTTAACAAAAGTTTCCCCCTTTTTTTTTTGGGAAAAAGCCCGTATCAAGAATTATATTTTACGTATGGGGAATTCCTAAAAATCTTGTTCATTTTCGCAACAAAAAATTTTCTTTGTGCGGCGGTAAAAAAAAACATGCTTTTTGGGGAGAGATCCCATTTCAAAACCCAAAAAAGGGCAAGGTAAAAATAACATATTCTTTCCTAACGTTTTCCCAAAGTGGTGACGAAAGGTATAAATTTTTACAAATCTTTCCATTTTGCAATTCGATCCGATCCAGCGGTTCGTAGGCTATTTACTCGATCCAGACATTTCTGGGGAAAAACCCTAACAGAGGGACAAAAAGTCAATTTTGAAAGAACTTATTTTTCCAAACCCCTTTCCGATATGAATCTATCGATTCAGAAGGGAAAACTTTTATCAGTAATCCCATTTCAATTTAAACCCGGGGTTTTATTCACACTCCCTTTCTGAGAAATATTTACCATCCGAAAAGAGGAAAAAAAAGGAGCCCCTTTTTCTAAAGAAATGCGTTGAGAAAGGGCAGATGAAATAAACCCTTTTCCCAACGAGAAAAGTGTTTTCAACTCTCTAAAAAATGAATCTATTCCAAACAAAAATCCAGGGTTTCCTTACCTCGACAGGGAACAAAAAACTAAATTTGCTATTTTAGATATTTTTTTTCAGACCTTTTGCCGATACTAAGTAGCAAAAAAAATTTTATCCTTTTTTTCATGAATTATGAAATGGATCAGATATAAAAATGGCGAATTCTTAAAAAAAAAAATTGCGTTTTCCCAAAAAAGGGGAAACTGATAAGTGAGATTTCGAGTAATTTTTCCCCATAACCCTTTCTTTTGTCCGAAGAAATGATTCATCGAAATAATGAGTCACCATTGATATCGACACATCTGAGATCTCCAAATGTTCCGTGAGTTCCTCTATTCAATCCTTTTTCCTTCTTCTTGTTGCTTGCATATCTCGTGTACACATCTTCTCTTTTGTTTCCCGAGCCTCTAGTGGGTTACGACAGAGTGCGAAAGGTGTCAAATCGTGATGAAAAAAAAATTCCATCATACAAGATGGAGTTGCAAAAATTCTGATAGGTACCCTCTACATCTAACTGAAATTCCACCCCCCCTTTTTCCCCCTTTTTCAGTTTAAAGAATCTCTTTCTAGTTGCCAGAAAAAATTAGGAGATCTCTAAAGAAAGTACGGGGTTCTGCTTCTGCGCAACATGCTATGGGAGTGGATCCCCCCGCTTTATGGGTTCAAATCAATACGCTCTAAAGAAGAAATATTTTAATATAATCTCATTCTATATTATCGACTCCTAAAAGTATCATACCAAATCCCATCCATCGAATCACTTTTTTCGAAAAATAATAACGAGACATCTGAGTCATACAAGTAAAGAGATCTATTTCAATTGATAAGAAAAAGAAAAAATGTGAATCGTGATTGGAATAGATGATAAAAATAGAATCCTGGTCGCGAACATTGATTCGATAGATGATAAGAAAGAGAATTCTAGTGTTCATTTTTCCACCTTAACGACAGAAAAAAGGTTTGATCAAATTCTAATGAGATTGAGCATAGTGATCATTTACAAAGAATGACTCCTGTTATCAAATGATAGAACAACCGGGAGCAATTTTAACATACGAACTTAGTTGACATTCATAAAAAGTATCTAATGAATAATGAGTTATCAATACAACCTGTTTAGCAAGAAGACGGATTATTCCTTGCTCATTTCAGACAATTAACTTATTTCCAAACCTCGTGTGGGGCCTAATAGTTTTCTATTTCACATCTCAATGAAAACCATTTTTCTTCGTTCGCTCCGCTAGCCCTATCCCCCTCTCGGGATTTTAAGTGATAGGTTCTATAGGAAACTGGACCATCCTATTTGGTCAAATCCTAGCGACAAAACTCCTATGTTCCTTTCATTACAGTATTTCTGAACAAGGTTCCTGGAAACAAGCCGAAAGGTTTTCTTATTGGATGTATATCGATATGGATGAGGATAGTGACGATATTGAGATAGTGACGATATTGATCGTGACCTTGAAACGGGAGTCTGGAGCTTCTAACAATGATTAATGCGCTAACTAGGGATATGATGCCGGAAATAGACCGATTTATATCACCCTTCCAATTCGAATTTAGCAAAAGCAAATGTCTCCTTGCATAATAAGGATTCAAACATTCATGAATCTGGATGTGAATGAGTTCGAATCAACTTATCCCGCGGTCCTATTGGTGAAACTATCTCTCCAGGGATTGTGAAAGATGTTCCACTAAAAATAATTCCTTGTTATTTGCTTCGCACTCACATTCCCCAAAAAGTGGATCCCTGCTCTAATAGCTCCGAATAAATTAAATACATGCAATTATAAGATACGAAGGCTTCTTAATTCCACAACAACGAAAGCACTTTTTTCAACCCTTTCAATATACTAGGGGATTCACAATGGAAAAAGAAAAAATGTTTCCATACTAATGGAATCGGGTCCCCATTAACCATTGGTTCCAATGTACGAGATCTTGTAGCACATTACCAATGAGGCCCTAACGATTAGTATTGACACAAATAAATCAATTGTCTAGACACTAATACCAATTAGATCCTGCTCTTCAAAGACAAACTTGGGATTTGCGACCCAGGTAAGATCGTTCAGATCAGGATCCTTTTCTATCAGATAGGAATGGCTGTTGCACAAATGTATTTTCTAAGTAATTGCCCCGAATAGAACCTATATCCATCTATATGAAGAAGAGATGCAAGTAACGAAGGAAATTCTTTTTTGTCCAAAAGGTACTCGAACTTGGAAGGAACGAGACATGAAAGAAATTAACGATACTTCATTATATCTTATGAGTTTTCAGTCTAGCCGATTGATCGCTTCAAGACCTTTGGTCACTACCCTATCCGATAAAAAAACGGGATCAACCTCTAATGGACTCGTTGGAAGAATGATTTCAGATCAAGGTACATGGCCTATTAGAAGTAGAAGTAGAAGGCGCTCTGTGGGATCCTCGCGGACAGAAAAAGATTGCAAGGCAGTTTTGATAATGAATCGAGTGTGACAATTGCTTCTTCGGCCAAACCAAGGAATCCTTTAGATAAGATGCAAAACGGATCTTGTTTCTATCGTTGATTCAGAGATTTCTCTATGAAAAATACAATGGAGTTTGAAGAAGGGGAAGAGAAGGAGTCCTCGACCCGCAACAGATAGAGTAGGACTTTTTTCAATCACATAGTTGGCTCCTATAAAATGGCGCCCTTGTGGCTTTCTATTTGATTGTATCGAAAGGAACCAATGTATTGGGGATTTCCCTATCGGGCCAGGTCCATTTCGGGCAAGCGGATCATTTATGATAAAAGGATGACCTTCAGAGAAGATTGTCGTGAGTTCTTCTTGCAGAGTGAACCATGCAGTACCAGACAACGAGATAAGATCTTCCAAAGAACAAGCTTTTTTTCGATAAGCCAATGTACTTTGGGACCCTGCAGATCCACTCTTTTCCTATTCAAAGATCACCCTTTGTCTCGTGTTTTTTCATATTGATAATTCTTTGGCAGAGAAGAGATTCAAAGAGGGCTTCCTTACTTCCCAAGAGATCCGCCCTACAATCTATATATAAACGATGGTTTATCAAGAATACGCAAGAAAAGCATCTTCGAATTGTTGATTCAACGCCAGAGATGTGCTTAGAACCAATAGTTCATTATCTAATGGATTATTCCCGATCTAATAACTCCATCCCGGAGAGTTATCAGTAATTATCAAATATGTTCCTATCTAACGGAAGGCTATTGGATCAAATGACAAATGACATGTTGAGAAAAAGAATGGCTTTTTTCCCGGATTAAATGAAAATCGGATCATGTGAAACAGTAGAAAGATTCCCATTAGTTAGCCGGAAAATATGTGGCCGTGAAATAGGATTAAGTGGAACAGAATTACTGAGTGGTAGAGTCGTTGAAACACCTCTTTCTTCTATATTTTGGACCTTAGCTCCACTGAGCAATATGCAACACGAAGAATTGAAACTTAGATCAAAACACTAATGTTAAGGATGGTAAAACTGCCTAACAATAATTTTTGAACAGCGAATAACCAGAGCAAATACTCACTACAATCAAAAGATTTCATTAATGAAGATGAAATCCATTGGAAAATCAAACTACGCAAGTTCCGGATGAAATGGTAGTTGCACATCGCTCCAATAACGAACATTGGTTTTTAAGAATTTTTAACTGAATACCTAATAAAATAAGTGATACTTATCTCCTTCGTCTCAGGTCGATGGATCGTCCCAAATGGAAGATTCTCCCCTATAGAATAATACACATTCCAGATGACCGAGCCTAATTCGAATTGTTTTTGTTCCGAAGTGGGTTCGTGACTATTCACGACCAAGAGTACTGTATTCTCTTTCGGATAGCCCTGAAAGGAGAAGGAAGGCAGGAATGCAACAGCTCTAAGTTTTGAATTCAACCCGATCCGAGAGTACCCATTATTGGTGAACGTCCGGTGCCAAAGTCACTAATGGTAAGTCGTCAATCCCGGGAAAAAAAACGGACTATGTAATGTACTCTATCGCTGGGTTTACGGGCGGGCATTACCAGAGGATTTCTATAGTATCTATCTACCCATGTGTGATTCCTGTTGAAGCGAGGGTGGGTGAGGCGGAGACGATTTCAAAGCGACTCCACCATGTCATTTAGATATAGAAGATCGCCAAGATTTCGTGATCCCGCTGCCGAACTTATTCCAATCCAAGATCTCAGCGGTATATCAATATCGACTCTGATCCGAGATCTCTTATTGGAATTGCTCATTCAATGAGTATTCGTCAATATTATGCCGTTGAAGAGGACTCGAACCTCAACGCTCTTTAGCAACGAATTTTGAGTCCTCGCGTGTCTACCCATTTCAACCACCAAGGCATCGTGAAAGTGAATCGTATTCCCATGAATATGATATCTATCTAGTGATGATGTATTGAATATATACAATAGGTGGAGTGTTTGAGTATTTCATTGATTGGTCATGTCAATAGGCCCAAGTCGACATCCATTGCTTCGATCTTGAATTATCCGGAGGATACCTATATAAAATAATATTATAATCAAATACAAAAAAGGTGACAATCCAAACCTATTCCTCGATTTCATTAGAAGCCAAAAGAGTTGAATAGGGTCTCAAATCCATATAAGGATAGATATTGAAAAAGCGTTCCGATTACGCCTATTCCTAATCGCTAAATGTAATGTAACGACGTAGTATCCATATAAACAAAGTAGACTATTAGATTACGCTCGAATGACCCCTTCTCACATAATGAAAGTATAGACCCTATTCCGTACCGGTATGGAATGAACTTTATAATCATGGAATCGACTCGATCATCAGATAATAATTATAAGTTCACAACCCTAGCCCATTCCCCGGCGGTAACAGATCTACTAATTCTTTGATTCCAGTTATTAAGATGGATCTTTGAACTAAAAATAGATTCTAGAAGCTAAAAAAGGGTATCCTGAGCATTGCAATAATCGGGTTTCATTGATATTTCCTTAAAAGAAGATTGCTATCACACATACAATCATACGCAATTCCGATGGAATTGTTTGATCTTAAAGGGATCTTCTATAATTTCGCGCACGTTGAGTTTTATTTCTTGTTTCGTCCATCATTAATAACTTAATTCTTTTTAGAAAAAAGTAGAAAAGAAACAAACGCTCGAAGGGAGTTACCTATTGAAACCAAGATGTATAGGTCCCTGCCAGCCATCACACAGAATAAATGGATTTTTCCGAAAAAACCTGCTAGTGGAGGAAGACCCCTAGGATAATAGACATAGGCTAAAAAAGAGAGAGCCAAAAAAGATGCATTCGTTATAATCCTGCATAATCTCGAATGTTATCAGATCCGGTACGTAGACCAAAATAATACAATCAAGCAAAAGTACCTAATTCATGGAGATATAGAACAGCAAATAATTTATCAAGCTCGCATATATACCCACCATTTTGATTACGCCAACAATGATTCCAATAATTACATATCCGATTTGACCTATGGACGAATATGCCATCAAACGTTTCATCTTGTTTGAGTAATAGCAATGAATTCCCCATATCAAGCAAAGAATCGCTATGATTTCCAGAAGAAATGCCAATCGTTATGAGAAATAAAAGGAATATCGAAAATTCGAGTGGCTGAAGCAGAAGCATGCTACTTTCGAAAGTATAACATAAAGAAATAAGCAACGACAGGAGTGGGAGAGTCAAGCGAAAAGAGATTCCTCAATTCTTTCCTATTCAAACCGAGCATGAGACTTCATCTCGCACGGCTCCTAAGTGATAAAAGAAAGAAGAACACATCTTCTTCTTTTTTGATTACCTACCCGCGTATGTATAGACCGATCGATTTCTAAAAAGGATTACAATCTTAACTTTTCGAGATATCCTTCATCAGTGGTTGTGAATAACTGAATTTTTTTTATCAATCTTTCGACCTTGGTTCCGTATGACAATCAGAAAGATTGAAAATCGAACCATCTGATATGATTCGTTCTCAATGCCATGAGAATATCATCATAGGGTCTCAATGGGGATTTATCCAATTGTGACGGATGCACCTTGATAACACTCGTAGTCTCTGAAAGGATGAGACCCACTATTTAGCCACAACACCTAGAATTTCAAGTATTGTATACTACATAAGTTCCCGAATCCTTTGTAGGAACAACCCGAAAAACCAAACAAAGCAAAAAGGATTTCTGTTTATTCAAAAGAGATTCGTTGTTCCTGCCCTGCTATACCTAAATTGTTTTTGAACAATAAAAAGTTCTGTCCTTGTACCGAGTGGGGATAGGCATTTCTCTTCTGCTGTCCTTGGATGTTATGAAAATTCCAAACAACTTCCAGAGATAGATAGATAAAGGTTTAAAAAAGAATTTATCGAACGAAGAACCGCCCACCATCATATACGACAGTAGTCCCATTGATGAAAGGGTCTGGGAAAGCTTTATCGCATTTCCTACAGTGATGAATAAAAGCGCAATTGAAATTCCTGGTGATAATAACATTTGATGTATTGAAAGAACCATTCACTATTTCTTGAAGCACGATCTCTCCCCTCCTTTCCCCCGGATGAACCATAAAGCCAAGAGAAACCATGACCAAATAGAAGAGCTTGCCCCATCCCATGAGTAAATATTTCATAAGTAGCCTCAATAGACCCGTACATCTTTCATGGTATATTTCAAATAAACGGTAGGTAGCATAAACAGAAACATTCTGGAGCAACAAAAGATAGTTATTATATCGTTAGCAACCGCATAAAAACATTCCTCCTAGAGTAGCTGTTAATACGAATAACAGAAACATCTGTTATAATCCCAATTCTGTACATTCAAGTACATCTTCTACGATAGTAGGAATACATAGAGTTGAACATAGTAAAATCAGAAATTGAAAGATTTCGTTGAAATTGTTTCGTTTTGGAAATTATCCTGAAAGATAAACATAGGTTCTCCTCCATCGGAACAATAGTGCCTTTATGCTCCATTACTAACTTTTTGATGAGATGAAAAAAAAACCAAGGTATATCTTATTGATACAGAGGTTAGAATCGATCATCACAAGAAGAATTAGGCCAAAAAATAGAAACATTCTGGGAAAATAAAACTTCCCATCGAAGAGAAGCCAATGAAAGGCTTTCATAAAAATTCTCGAAGAATCGAGAATGAGTACTTTCATTGCTGTACTGCCAGATCATGAATTAGTAACCGCATCCAAACTCCAAAAAATTAGCAATATCTTTCGAACTTTCTATTTTTGGAATGGAATATTTACGGAATCCCCATGAATAGGTATCAAACACGCTATTCCATGGATTTCCATGATAATTCCTCTTTCTATTCTTAAGCAAGAGCCCCCGAGAGGGATAGTTGATCCATGATTTATTTTTCATCTTCGTTTCTTTTTTGTTTTTTTTCGAGTAAATATGAGCGAACATTCCGATTCTTTCTTTTTTCTATTGAATCTTTCCGAATCAGATATATGATCCACGGATCTATTGTCTAATCTAGATCCTCTGCTCATGAATTAACGAAAATGCGCAAAAGCTCCGATTAGCCTCTGTCCCCGCCCCCCCCCCCCACCGCCATTCTATGAGTCCTCTTCCTTTTTCCTTTTTGCGTATGCATCGCCACTTCCCTTTTGGCAGCATCCACTAATTCGAACTTAATTTGAAAGCCATATTTTCGACCCGTACGTTTTTCGGATGCCCCTAATAACCAACGATTGCAAGTGCTTTTTTCCTGAGTGTGGATCCTATTTCAATCAATGGGAACTTGATGAGTCGATCCGCCCACACCCCTTGCTTTTATTACTGCTATATCGGGAGTTACTCCACGTATTGCTTGACGTAAAACGGATAGTGGGTTTGTTTCTGTCTTTGTTGAACTCTTTTTCATGCTCGATAGGATAATTGATAAGCCAAATGATTTTATTCCGTGTTTCAGAATAACGGTTAACCAACAGGTTAACTATTCGATTAACGATAAATTAGGATCGATTTTGCAGTTTTTTCTTCAGCAGTATCCTCACGTGACATGAGCGTGAAAGGTAATTTCAAGAAACCAGTTTCTTTTTATCAGGCTAAAACATTTATTTTGGCTTTTTGACCCCATTATTGTAGGTGTGATCTCGAAAGATATGAAAGAAAGATCTCCCTCCAAGCGTACATACGACGTTCATCGAATATGGCTTTCCTCCACGAATATCTAAATGTTATCCATGAGATCGAGTATGGAATTCTGTTTACTCACATTAAATTGAGTATCCGTTTTCCCCCCCTTTCCTCTAGGATTGAAATCCTGTATATTTACATATCCATATACGATTGTCGTCCCTTGGTTTCCCAAATAGTGTAAAAATAAAAAACGTGGCTTCGAATCATTGCTATTTACACGGACGCTGATCTAAAAAGTCGAGCAATTTCGAATTGTTTTGTTGACACGGACAAAGTCAAGGGAAAACCTCTGAAATTATTTCCATATTGGACTTCTTGACATATAAAAGTTCCGAATACGAATCTCTTTAGAAATGAATGGACATTTGTCTCATGGTAGCCTGCACCAGTCCCCCTATACGAAACTTTCGATTATTGGTTACCATACACCTTCACAAGTTTCTAGCGAACCACATGTATCAACCAAATGATACAATCTTGGATAAGAATCTACACTACAACGCGACTAGAACGCCTTGTTGAGCGATCCTTAACTACTTCTCTACCGACAGCATCTAGGTTCCTCAACAATGTGGATATCCACACCGGGTAAATCCTTAACCCTACCCCCCCCCCTCCTACTAAGACTACGAATGTCTTGTTAATAATGGCCAATACCAGGTATATTAAGCAGTGATTTCAAATCCAGAAGGTTAATCGTACTCTGGCAAACTTAACGTAAGGCAGAGTTTGGTTTTTTTGGGGGGATGATAGTGGCAAAGTTGACAGATTTAATTCCACCCTAAACTAGCCACTCTACAGAACCGTAACATGCGATTTTCACCACATACGGCGTCCTCGTTCAATTCGTTCGAATTCATTGTGGTCTTTTTTCCTCGTTCGAGAATCTCCTCCCTTTTCCACTCCGTCCCGAAGAGTACCTACGGACCAATTCAGTAACGTTAACCTGATACCAATTGAAACTTTCCATTTTTGATTATTCTCAAAGAGAAGATTATCTTTAACCAAACATCAGCTGATCCAATCACGATCTTAATAAGAAATAACAAGAGATCTTTACACTATCAAAACCCCTGCCCCCTCCATTCTTCGAGAATTAGAAACGATCCTTTTCTCAGTTTTAATTTGCTCAATGAAATCTGGGTTCATCTACTTGTCATTTTTATTTACTTCTATTTGAATATATTGTTTTTTCCCTTTTTTTTATAATGTCTTTTTTATTCCCTTCCGTCATTCCATAAGTCCCATAGTTAGATCTGTAGAAAACTGACCCATTTTCTCAGGTTGAGCTATGGTAACGAAATAAATCATGATTGAGATTTTTTCGATCATAAGACGATTTTTAGAGAAATCTTCTGTTTTTTCCTCTTTCTCTATCCCCACAGTACAGCCTTTTAATCAATAGAGAACCTTTTCTTCTTTATCTTATGATCGATATTTTCCATTCCAATTCCTTCCGATTAACTCCCAAGAAAATCCCGAATTGTATTCCAAAATAAACGTGTTAGTGTGAGCTTATCCATGCTGTTATGCACGCTTCGTATAGGAATCCCTTTTCTGAAAGAATCCTGGCTTTCGTGCATTGGTGTGTCTTCGAGATCCTTCGATGACTATGATTTGTTTGAAGTGATATCTATATGAATCCGATCGATGCGCGGTAGCAACGGAACCGGGGAAAGTATACAGACCGGAGACAGTTCTTTTCAATTCTATTAGTTATTCTATTCTATCCTATCAGGATTAGTTAGTGATCCCGGCTTATAGTGAGTCCTTTCTTCCGTGATTCACTTTTGGCACAGTCCTAATTTTGTCTCTGTGGACCGAGGAGAAAGGAGGCTCAGCGGGAAGAGGAACTATCATAGAAAAGCAGGGAGCATCAACCTCTTTTTCCAAATACACAACACGATTCTGGCAATGCAATGTAGTTTGACTCTCGTGTTGATACTAATGAATAATCCTTTCCGTCGGAGTTCAATCTTTGGCCTAGCTAGTCAGAGATAGCAAGTTAACAAATTCTGTTTCGGGATTTCTATTATTATGAAATTCATAACAGAAGTAGTTAATGGTGGGGTTACCATTATCCTTTTGTAGTGACGAATATTGTATGTGTTCCTAAGAAAAGAAAGGAATTTTACCATTTTTCGGGTCTCAAAGGCGCGCTGAAAACACATCAAAAGCTCATTGAATGGGAAAAGAGATGTAACTACAGTTCCTTCGGAAATGGTAAGAGTCTTTGGGCGCAAGAAGAAGGGGTTGAACCGTATCATCGGACTTGGTTCTGATTTCTCTATTTCTTTTTTTTAAAGAATACCGCTTTTTCCCTATCCGTATCGAATAGAACATCGCTGAGCCAAATCCTTCTTCATGTCAAACCTGCTTGATTTAGATCGGAAAATCGTACGGTTTTTTATGAAACCAATGTAATTATGGCTACGAATACCGTAATCAATCCTATTTCCCGCAAGGAGCGGTTGACCAATGAATCCAATTTTTCATTATTTTCTATCCGTAATACAAACAAAGGCCCCTTTCAAAGTTTCAAAAAAGGGGCTTGAGCCGCCCCTTTTGTTTTAAATATCATTTTCTTTTTTTTTCGATGGAGGGGGAAGGATAAAACTCCTTTAGAGGTCCCCTTTTGCTTGTTGAGGTTTTTCCGCCCCTATTACCCTAAACCCAAGGCATTTTTTCTTTTTTGACTTACTCCCCGAAGGAGGGAATGGAATAAGGCCGGGGATTGACGCATGGGTAGGCTAATTTCTGGCGAACTCCACAATAAACCCTGGATACTTTACCCTTTGGAATGAAAGACAATCCGAACCCCTTTTGGGTCAAGAACAAGGAAGCTATAGTAAAACTAGAATCTCATGGAATTCGTCCTGGCTCGGGATAAACCCTTTGCGGCATGCTAACACATCAAGTCGGAGGGGAAGTGGGTTTCCTGGGAGGGGAAAACCGTAAAACCTTTCCCTTGGGGGGGGAAACAACCGAAACCCTTCAAATACCCCAGCGGGGACAAAAGGGAACCCCGCCCGAGGGGGGGTTTTCGCGCAAACAAATTGGGGAAAATGCTAACCCAAGGGCGATGATCATAGCTGGCCGAGGGGAAATCACCACACGGATTTGAGACAGGGCCCCAACCCCACGGGGGGCAGCAGGGGGGTTTTAATTTTTTCCGCAAGGGGCAAAGCCTACGAGCAATGCCGCTGGAGGTAAACCCACGGTCATGCCCTTTTTTTTTCCCGGAGAAGAAGC
>JBBMOL010002714.1:0-21748 GCA_037954665.1 Laguncularia racemosa
ATCGAAACGCTCCCCCTCGGTTTCATCAAGGCGCCGTTCCTTTATGCCCGCCTTTTCTGATGAAAATTTTGGTTTGGAACCTTTTGCCCTGGGAAACCCCCCTTTGGGTTTGGTTCCCTTAAAACCCTTTGCATTTTGGGAACACCGTCAAAAAACACGCCCGGGGGGCCATAAAACCCCGTCGTTACCCCAAACATCTCCGCAGGAAAAAAACCCTCGTTTCTGATCCCAAAACTGACGAAGCGCGGAAGCTAAAAACGAAACGAATCCGAAATTGGATTGGTTTCACAAAACAAAGACACACCTTTATGC
The DNA here is from genome assembly GCA_037954665.1 of Laguncularia racemosa. Taxonomy (NCBI): domain Eukaryota; kingdom Viridiplantae; phylum Streptophyta; class Magnoliopsida; order Myrtales; family Combretaceae; genus Laguncularia; species Laguncularia racemosa. Next base: position 313 of record JBBMOL010002714.1, read on the forward strand.
AAATTAGGTTGGGCCCCCACAACCCGGAAATTTGGGAGAAAACTCTTTCTCCAAATTTTTCCCCAAAAAAAAACGTAACCCTAATCTATCTGACAAAAGAGTATTTATATGGCCCCTTTTAAAATAGCTAAAAGGGGAAAACCCTTTAAGGGGTGCGGTGGAAATAAATAAAAATATACGCTTCTGGGCATGTGCCCGAGTGCATAAAACCGGCCGTTTTCCAAGCCGTGTTTTAAACCCCGGGTGTAAGCCTTCTGTGAAAAGTTCTCCCAACCCCGTGTTCCCAAGCCGGCTGGGAAAAACCCCGTGTCAGGGGCCCCCCCCCCTTCCCCCCAAAGTTCTCCCCAAGCCATGTCTCAAGCCGTTGCCTCAACCCCGTGCCCGGAACCCGGTGTTAGCCTCTATCCTCCACTAGGGCCCAAACCCTACTATGGCCCAAAAAGGCCGTGTTTTAAAACCCCGTGCTCGGAACCTGTCAGCCTCTGTCCTCCACTATGCCCAAAACCCTACAATGTCCGGCCGTGTCTCAAGCCGTGCCCTGGCCCCTCCATCATTTAAATACCCAGGGCCCGTTTTGCCCCCTTGTCTCCATCACTTGAGGGGGACAAAAAGTATGAGGGGAAGGGTAGAGGATCCGCATGTACGCTAGGGAAAAAGGGGGGTAATATGTAACTGCTAGGGATCTCCGTTTTTTGATTATAATAATGTATCCCCAAAATGAATGAAATGGCACCCCCCCCCCCAAAAAATTATTAAGTTAAAAATCCCTTGAGATCCTAGGTTCTTTTCTTAAGGGGCCAAAAAACAACTAAGTCCCCATAGGAAAGTTAGGACACAAACCCTGGGTTTCCAGGCTAAAAGGCAGAAATTCCCGACTCCCATAGACCCCACCCCAAGGGCAGAAAGCTGCGGCTGCTAACATATTTCTTGGTCATTCTCGTGTTTACTCTTTCCACTAGACCTTTTCCCAGTATTAACAGAAATTACAGAAAAACTGGTCACTTTTTGGTCCATTTAGTCTTGTCCTTTTCCATTTTTGATGTTTTTTTATTTGTTTTGTAAGGGTTTTTTTATTTCCTTCGTTGTTATCAGTTTTTTTTGAATCATCCCCAAAAACCCCCTAAATAAACCCCCCTTTTCCCAGCCACTTTTTCCATTAAAATTTTCACCCTCTTTTTCCCTTCCAAATTTGTCCCTTGACATAAAAAAAAATTGCATAATGTTTCTTCATTCTGTGCCCCCCCACTTGCCCTTTTCTTGATGTCAATAAAAGTTTGTTTAGTTTAAATCCCCATTTTGGGGAATACCAGAATCCCTTTTTATTTTAACCCAACATATCTCACTCCCCTACACTTTTTTGGGTTTAATTTTTTTCACCAAAATAAACTGTGTAATGCAGCATTGGTGTTATCACTCCCGTAAGATGTTTCCCTGATTAAACTGCTTGTTTGGTTTTAAATTATGTTTTACAGGCAAAATGGTATTATTTTTTCAATCCTTGCACTTGTCGTTTGAAAGAGGAAAATTTTTCCCTTGGTAAGTCTGGAAAAGGTTTGAATTTATTCTTGTTTTAAATTTTAAAAATTTTATTAAAACAAACTACCCCCGAGGAACTCAGGGCCCTTGGGCCCTCAAAGGGTTTTTGTATATATCATTCTTTCTCTGTTATTTTGTTATATGTTATCTAAAATAGTGCATACCCCTTTTTTGTTTTTTGGGGTTGTCTTTGAATGAAGCCATGGACTAAAGGATCCTAAGAACCAAAAAACTTTTTTTTTTCATACCCTTTAGAACCCAAATTAAATTCCCTTGTTCATCCATCCCTATTTTTTCCTTTTTTAAAGTGTTTTTCCACGTTAGCTGAAATGAGGATTTTCCCTTTCCCCTAAGTTGGAATATGGTTTTTCTTTCACCTCAGAAAATGCAATACTGTTCACATTTTAAATTTAAGATAAACTACAGATTTTTAATAAAAAATCTCCCCTATACATGGTTGTCAAAAAAAAGATAGCAATCAACAAAAGTACAATGATATAGAAAGATTATTCATTCATCACAATTCTATGTGAAGGATGTTACTTGGAAGGTGTTTTTCTTTTTCACTGTATTCAAAAGGGAAAATTTTTTTTACAGAACTATTGCTTGTTTATTTATATTGAAACTTTTTATAGTATAGATTGATATTGGTAATTGTTTGCCAAAATTTTTCAAACCCGCGATTTTACCCCCTAATTTTTCCCCCGGGGGCCCCAAAAAAACGGCATATAGAAACAAAATTTTGGTAGAAAAAATAAGTTTCCCATAACCTAAAGTAAATTAGTTGTAAAAAATTATAAAAATATGCTATAATAAAAAAATTTCCCAAAATTTAAAATTTTTGGGCAAAATATAATTTTATAGTTTTAAATAGTTAATTATAAATAAATTTAAAGAATTAATAAAACTAAAACCTATATATTAATGTCGTTATAAAAAAATGCAAAATAAATCATCATGATAAAAAAATTTAAAAATTTAAAAAAAAAAATTAATCATCAACTGTTTTAAATTATCAAAAACTTTTTACAATTTCACCCCAACGTAATCATAATCAACTTTATCCTTTTTCCCTTTTTATCGAAAGTTGTTATTATACTACTACCCAAAAATATCATATTTTTTTTTTTTTTTTCCCCTTTTTTTGGGTAAGGCCAAAAGAATCACCAATTTGTCCCAAAATAGAAAAAAAAACCCCTTTTTTGCAACCCCTCTATCCCCTTTCTTCTTTTTTTCCCGCCAAAAAAAACAAGTAAAAAAAAACTTCCCCTTTTTAACCAAACTTTCCTTTTTATTTTTGCATAAAATATACAAAGGGGAAAAAATTTTAGTAAAAAATTTAAAGATCTTATTTTAAAAGGGAAAAGAAATTTTGTTTCCCACATGTCCCCAAATTTTAAATGGGCCCTTTTCCAAAAAAAAGAAAACCAAAAGCAGTTATTTAAAATTAATTTTTGGGGGAAAATGTAAAAAGTTTTTTTTTTTACACCATTAAAAATAAATTAAAAGAGGTTTTTTTTAAAGTCCGATAGGGGAAATTTAGAAACCTGTTTTTTTCATATTACCCTTAAAAATTTTTTTTTTGGGAAAGGGTTTTTTTCTTTTTTGGGAAACCCCAAAAACAAAAACATTTGAGAAAATTTTTCAGGGCAAGAAGTCACTCCTCATGAAGGTTTTGCTTTTTTTCAAATGTGGATTTTTAAATTCCCCAGTGTTTCCCCCCTTTCCTTATGCTTTTTTCATGGGGCCCTTTAGGAAATTTTTTTAGAATCCCAAAAAAAAAACAAAAAAAAAGTTTTTTATAATTTTACACTTTGAAGTAAAAATGGAAAAAGGGTTTTTTTCCCCTGAATAATTTTAAAATTTCAAAAATTTGCTTTTTTGCCCTTTTCAAAAAAAAGTGGGTTTTTAGAAATTGCCCCAAAAAAATTTTTAAGAGTAAAAAAAATTTTTTTTTTTTGAAGAAATTTTAAAATTTGCAACTTTTTTTTTTTTTTTGAAAAAAAATAACCCGGAAAAAAATTTTCCCCCCACTTAGATACATAGAGTCCCCCCTGAACTTCCCAATTAATAAATTAAAAAAGAAACCCCTGGTTTTTTTCCCAGAATGGAGAAAAATTTGGGAAAAAGGAAAAGGAAAAATTTTGTGGGGGCTAGTGGTTTTCCCCCCTTGGGTTTTTAAAATTTTGTTTTTTTAATTTTTAATTGGGGAAATTAAAAAAAAATGAATTTAATGCTTTTAACTTTCTTTTTCCCCAAAATTTTTTGGAAATTTTTAATTTTTTTTCCCCTCCAACCCCTTTCCCCGGAAGATGTTAAAAACAAGCAATTTGGGTTTCCAAATTTGGGTTTTTTTTTTTTTTTTTTTTGAAGAAAAAAGCACAAAGTTTTTCATTTTTTCCCCGATTTTACAATTTTTTATCAGTGCTGTCCAAATGTATCCTTTTTCCACCAAATCTTGAGGATGTATGGCATTTTTTAAGTTAATTGGTTCACCAAGCATTGTGATCGATCTTATCAGAGCTTTTATTTTAATTTAAAAAAAAAAAAAAAGAGGAATTGACTTGTCGAGGGAGGTAAATGGCATATGCACTTAATAACAATTTTCTATGCTGGAAACGCAACATGCTGTGCAATATTCTTCAACTCAAATATATGAATGCAGTGACTAAATGTGTGTTAATCTTCAGAGGACCTTAACTGCAAACTCCAGAAGCATTCTCGAGCGGAATGAGCTCAAATCAATCCATTGGTCAGCTGGGGCTGTAAATCTCTCTCTCTGCAGTTGACTTGTTTTTTAAAGTTATTTTAGGCTTGTGCATGCATATATGTCTGTGCAAGCGTGTGCCTGAGTTTGTGCATCTGTTGACGATTCTTCATTATAAAGTTACTAGCATTCTGAGATTCATAATCTAATTTCCTTTCTCAATTTTCTTGCAGGCATTTCCTTTCTTTGGATTTGCAGTTGCAATGTTCTTATTCTACTCATTCGTACCAGTCTTGCTTAAGGTACTATCTTGTGGTTGCTGAAGTAGAGGTTCGCAGTTCATTATTAATATGATCTAGCCGTTCACAAACTCCATTAGAAATTTTCTTATGTTGTGACGCCAAATATAAGAATTCATCTACATCTGCTTGTATTTGAGTATATCCCCTCTTGCTATCATCTTGATCCGTGGCATTTCTCAGGAGTAATTTAGCGTAATACAATCCATCAAAGCCATTTTTAGGCTCAGAACTTTCAGATTTTGACTATGATGAGTTTCCATCCTTTTATGATCCGGTTGCACCTATAAGTGGCTTTCTCCACAAGCTGGCTGGCCATAAATACTCAAGTAGAAAATTTCTTAATTCCTTTTTTTTTTTTTTTTTTTGGTTCCTTTTTCCTGCCTTTGTAGATAAGTGGGTCTACCATGCTTAACTTATCACTGCTGACATCAGACATGTGGGCTGTTGTGATTCGCATATTCGCATATCATGAGAAGGTTTGTTGATACCATCTATAAGAGCAGTTGGGGAAAAAAAACTCATTGGAACTAATTTGACAGAGTTAGCTTTCTTTCTTATTCCAATGTCAATTTACAGGTTGATTGGCTTTTACTTTGTCGCTTTTGCTGCTGTTTCCATCGGGCTAGTTATATATTCAGGGTAAGCAAACTTTTAAACATGTTGAGAAAGCTTGGAAAATAGAATGAAGAAGGAATTATACTGGCTGCTCTTTATAAAAGTAATGGACACCACATACCATAATAATTTAATTGACTTCGGCACCCAACTTACCAAAGTAGTTGATGTTACTTTTCTTCTCCCCTTTACAATAATAAATGCCTTTCTTGGCTGGTCCTGCAGTGGTGACAAAGATACAAATCATATTCGTCCTGATGTTGCTGATGAAGAGGCCGAGCGGAGCAAGTATGTTGATGAGGAGGTTTTGCTCTAGCAGTTGCAATCAAAGTGCTGTTGCTGGAACCTCAAAAACAGGAGACATCAGCAAGCAATAATGGGAATCCATGAAGAACAAAAATGTGGGCAAAGGATGAACAAGGAAAAAGGTCATGACCAAAGAAGCACCTCATATAGAGGTCCGCATTTATTTCAGAATTCACCTACAAGCCAGGGTCTCAAAAACACTTCCGTCTCGAAGCCACATAGTTGAGTTATTCTATATAGTTAGCTCCAATGCAGGAGGGAACATCATGACACAAATTTTGCTGCAATTGTGAGGAGCGATTGCCTCGATTTCTGTTTGAGTCTCCGTCACTTTTATCCAAGAAAAAGTATTATTTGCAATACAAATCTTGGGCATGACCAATAAGACATGAGGCTGCGTTGAACATTGGAAAATGATTTTGGCTGTAGAGAAATCGCATAAGGTAGCGTTTTGGCACTTTTGAATGTCGAGCTCGCACTCTAATGACTTTGTTTTCTCCATTTTCTACATCAGTTTATGAACAATAACTGAGATATATGCTTAAAGACAGTTTTGACAATCTAACCATGTGGAGGATTTTCTGCCATTAAACATTATAGTTACACCAATCACTCATAATATTTTAGATGTAACTTTTGTTTCATGGTCGTGTGCTCCATTCACCCATGGAAACTTTAATTGTTGGAATACGCATAAAATATCAGTGCCTGTGACCCTGTGCAAAGTGTTGCCGGCTCTCCACCAAACAGAAAAAATATGCAGACAGCAAATCTGAAAATAAAGAATATTAACGGAGAAATGAATTTGGTTACGCCATTGCAATCATAATAATATTGACTTGTAGCACATATTCAGCACACTGTAAGCTAAGTAGGACGTGCAGAAACCCGGCAGCAAGTTGTGAACATGCCATATTGAAGAATTACATCTCTTTGTATATGACTATTTCCAAAGGATATCAAAAGCTTTGCAAGTTATAATGGGTTCACTAGGAGTACCCAAAAACAGTATCCTAGTCTAAATTCAACAAACTGACAGGTAATCAGGACAAGCAGACACCCCCCAGCAAGTGGAAGCACGTTCATTTAAGAGTTGCATCTCTTTATGCATGACTACAAATCCTGAAGTATATCAAAAGCTACAATTTGTTGAGAACAGCATGTTAGCAAAAATGCTTTTGAAAGCTTTATTTTATGTTAGCAAAGAAAAAAGACTAGTAAAATTATTACATTACATCAATTCAGAGCAAACTGTTACTGAAGTTGAATCAGAAAACCCACATAAGAATTTTTTTCCCCTTCTATGGCTCTACCTTTATACTGTACATGACTAAACAAACTCAAAAAGTTGAAGTGGGCATTTGACCTCTTCTGGCAATGGAAAGCAAGACAAAAACTTCCTTATAATGAATCTTCAACTCTACTTTATTGTTGAATTGGTCCTCTCATAATATAAGATTAGCCGAAAAACTAGTAAGAATCTGAGTTTCTTAAACCCATCACCTTGAGTTCTTAATTTTTTCCGGCGTGACCTTGGGAATAAAAAGCTGTCGAATCTGCTTCTCAGCAGCAGCCTCTGATGTGGCCTAGGATGAAATGCATAATTCATAATTATCCCAAATAAATGCATAATTCATGCATCAATTAATGAACACTGCATTCCATGGGTGGAGAAATACAATCTAGGGATCACACTGATGGTTTCCCAATCCAATTACTTCCGAAAATGAAATTTGCACCAACTCTATAGCAGCAAAATTACAGCCTTCTTCAGATGCACGAACATGATGAGGGGCACATATTGACAAAGGCAACATGAAATCATTTGAGAGTATATCCCAGGTAAGAATCATTCAAAGGCCAAGAAACTGAGCCTGGTGGAACAAGAGTAGTTCAAGACCACAGGATAATGTCATTGCACAAGACTTTAGCTATTCTAATCCTTAGAATAATTCTTAATGAAACATGTTATGCCTAAATATTAGTAGTCAGCAAATACTATTCCAGGAGGGAAAGTACTAAGAAATAGTATTTTCATCCAAGTTATGCACCTCCAGATATTACTTTGTGAATAACATATTCTCAAATATAAAATATCAGTGTAAGTAGAGATATTGAAGGGATATTCTCTGACCACACACTGTTCCAGTTTGCTTAGGTTTATTGGACAACATTCTAAATTGCATACCTGGATTTTGAAAGGAAATCGATGAGTTTGTACTTCAACTCCTGAGTGAACTCTAACATCCAAGCCAAGACTGTCAACTCCAATCAGGTTAGCTGCCTGCAAAAGCAAACACTATTGTAATGTTAACTCTATTTGATGGCATCATAAGTAATATTGACTCTGAGAGATATAAGGAGAAGAATTATGAAAACAGAAAATAGACTAAGATAACAAAATAAAAAGTGGAAAAAAGAAAGCCTGGAAGTAGATAATGCAAATTTCAAGATGATGCAGGTAACAAAGAAATAATGGCTCCAAAGGGGTGTAAAATAGATTCAGAAATTAGTGCCCTTTCCCAGACAATTTGAACCTGTCTCTATTTCCAAAAATAAATATCAGTCATAAAAATAAGAGGCAGTTATCATGGATGGTATAATGAAGCTCCAAGAGATCTAGAGAATAAGAAGGAAAGATTTAATAACCAAAATATTTGCATATCATACTTACTGATACAATCAAAGCTATAGAGGGAGTTGTTTTACCTAGGATCAAGCAAAGGCATCTGATCAATATACATATTTCAGGCATAATAAAGAATTCTTAGATCATTAATACTGCATGAAGTGTGTCTTTTGAATAAAACCAATCAGTATGGTTGTCCCCATCAGAACATTGCACCAGCACAAAGTTCAATAATGAAACACATTTTAAGACAGTTTTATAATTTTTAATAGAAGCATATTCTTAACTTTTATCTTTTATATGTATAATTTTCAGACTTTATTCAGGATACACATTCTTATGCAAGTGATCTAACTTTTAAAATAGTTATAACCTTTATATAATTAATGCAAGCAAAACAATTAAACTCTTCGTATTCATAATGTTTCATTTCTATACCTTGAAAAATTATAACTCTTTCTAAATGTTTGAATCGTTTCACTAAAAAACATCAGTTGTTCACATCAAATGATAGAATTTATCCAGTATTTAAAATAATATATATCTACATTTATATTGTTAACATGTTAATTGTAAGTCTTTTAAATAAAATTTACTAACTTTACTATCAAGTATATTTTATAAATAGTATTCATAGTAATATATGAACATATAATATTAGTATGGTAATTGTGGTAATCTTTTGGACAATCAATTATTTTTATTAATATGTAATAGTATATACTTTAAATCAAATATGATGCAGGATTTTAATTAGTTATAAAGTAAAGCATCTATAATTGATTTTGTGTATTATAAGTTAAAATGGCATAAAAAGGGGAAAACATGTCATTACTCCACATAATGTGTTAAAACTAAATTTCGAGACATTTAATATTATTAAGAAGAAGAAGACAGCTTATGGAACACTCTGCCTAAGAAGCCCCAAAAAAGATTATGTTAGCAAATGTACTGAATTTCTCAAGAAAAAGGCTGGGCACCATAAATATTCTTTACCTCTACATGGAGACCCTTCTTCTTACATAGGGCTTTGAGGGCAGCATTGCATCTGATTCCTTTCTCACTGAAACGTTTCAAAATTGCTGAATAGTGTGTACAAGGTAATCTGGCTCTGCCTCTGAAAAAATCCTGTAAACTGATCTGAGACTGCAGAGAAATTGAAGAGCAATCGACAGTTCAATTGCAGTGGCCCAATTTTATGCAAGTTTTAAGAGGTAAATAGCTGTCTGTGTCGCAAGAATCACTCGTTTTGCATTACTTGCTCTGACATGAGCCAAAAGGACAAAAGAAATTACACTTCATATGATGAGTTAAATACTAACCTGAACACCATATACAGAGAAGAGATCGATTTTCATAATTTTCCAGCCTGTAAAGGATTGAGCTAGTACCATCTCTCTCTCCCCATTGAAGCATCTAAGCAGACAGGGACAGTACAGTCAGAGAAGCAACATCAATGAACAAATGGAGAACTTTCTAAACGAAGAACATAAATGGGAAGTGATTTACACTAGGAAATTGCATTCATGGTGAACAACTATCATATGGCATACGTAGCAGAATAAAATTCAATAAAAAAGATTGCACACACACACACACACACACACACCAATAAAAAAATAAAATAATAAATAAAGAAAGAAGAAGAAGCAAGATTGGAATATCTTATTAAATTTCTCTACGCATAAGGATCTATGATAAAAATCTATATCCAAACTATTGCTGATTTTGAGTTTTTATTCTTTATATGAGAATTAATAGCAAACAATGAGAACAGAATCTCAACTTCGCATGCTGAGTTCCCTGAAAACTAACGAAAAAATGAACTGATGAAGATTTGCTTCAATAAAGGCAGAAAACCAGAACCAAAGGAGGATCAAGATATATACATGTGTGTGCACACGCGTGTAAAAAATATATACACAGATGTATTGTATTATGGAAACCAGAAAGACTTGTAAAAGGAGCATCATTTCTGGTAAAGTTAGGGTCAATTACAAAAGTTTTGTAAAGTAGGACTTAAGAAATCTAGAAGGCCAAGCATGTACCTTTCGAGTTCAGATTATAATCATCATCCTCATTGTGAAGCAGCCCTTCTCAAATAAGATTCTTCTCTGGAAAAGCAGGTCTAAGGCATCCCCAGACAGACACACCATTTGTTGGATTATCCATTCTCTTATCATATTCCTTACTGATAGCCTGAATCATCCATTAATTATACCAAAGTTAGATAATCTGCACACATACAGAATACAAGGTTCACATTAAATACCTTACCAGATAGTTCATTGGGAAATTGAGGTCATAAAAAAAGTTTGGCAAGATAGGGATAAATTAGTTAGCACAAAGAAAGATAAATGACATAAAGCAGCCAAAACTTGCAGGCACTGCCACACTGGAACAAAAAATTGTATGAGAACAGTTCAGTTCCAGAAGGATTTCTGAAATCTCCTTTCCCTGTGCTCTAACATCCTTTTGAACTCAGTGCACAACTAACATGACCTAGAATAGCAGTGTTTCTAGCAACTAGATCAAACCACTACATCACAAGTGAAAATAAAAAATTTCACAACACTTGAGTCATTTGACTAAAATGCTTGTAAAATAATAAAAGATAGAACGTAAGTCTATCATATAATGAATACATAAACTGCACAACTTAGATGAATGAAAAGAAAGATGCAACAAATGCTTTATGCTCTCCCTCCCACTCCAAGTATAGGTACCAGATGTCATACACCGCATTACCACTTATAGCGGGAGCTTGAACTCACAATGGAAGAAGGTTTCACAAAGAAAAACTACAGACATTGGCCATAAATACATAATAGGAACTAGAAGCCCTCAGCTCTTATTGAGCAATCTCTAGAAAACTCTTGATGCTTATCCTTGATCAATAGCCAAGATAAATAAATAAAGAACTGTGACAGAGCTAACAGCAACATAAAACAACAAATAAATCTCATCACTAAGAAATTCTCCTGCACACAACCTCAATTTCAACTATCTTATTTTAATCTCATAGGTAATGCTTCCATTTAGAGACCACGTTCAAGGAAACAGTATCAGACTTGCATTCTTAATTACCCCAAAAACTTTAGGCAAAAACAGTATCAAATTCTTGCATTCCTATTTGCCCCAAAGAGACATATTGCATTCCTCGCTCATAAGACACCTGGATCCCCAATTCTAGCCATTTATCACCCTCATATTTAACTCCGGAGTCTCATTTCCAAATTACACTTAAAAATCACTTTCACTTAAATATCTCTCTAAAATGGATTCTTTACATTCTTCATGGCATGATATTGCATCCCAAAAAGTGCCCCATAAAGATCATATTTGTTTTAGAAAAAGAGAAGGTTCAAGGTTTTTTTCAATTACAATATCCAATCTCACCATTCATGAGTCTGACACAAATGTTTTTACAGTAATATGAGTCTAAAAGACAGAACAGGGAATGCTCTCTTCTTTTCAACAATTATTTTAGGACATGCCCTTTCAACTTATAAGTACTCTCACAATAAATAAAATGCTGTGTACGAGAGTACTCTTCATATGCGGAGCTACTAGGTGATACATCCAAAGGTACCTAAGTCAGTAAATGGTTGCCGTAGTTAATCACATGTACATGGAACAATTTTCCCCCATTATTTTCACCTAATTGTTAATTGTTGGAGATGCAGGTTTCAATCATCTTTTATGTTTCCCTATTATGTCATTCTACGGTTGTTTGCTGAGCATTTCTTGTCTATTTCCCAGGTTTGGGTACATTGTTGTTCCTAGGGATTAGACTCAATTTCTTTATGAAATCTTGATATTGGTTTATATTTTCAAAATCTTGCGGTTGTTATGTTTTAGTTTAATTTCCATAAGTTGGACCAATAAGATCACTTTCATACATCTTTTACAGTGAATCTGTCATATAAGAGAGAATCGTCACAATTGGCACTGCTGACAGAAAATGTGATGAAAAATGAAGAAGAAACTATTTTCTTATTTTTCTCCCTTTACAACATCTGGTCTAATAAAAGAAGATACAAGGAACTAAAAAAGAAAAAAACTACAATACATAGAAAGGCTAATAATATATTATATTTCTAAAAATATTTTTTTCTAAATATATAAACAAATCATATAATTCTTTTATTTCAAACTCCCCCTCAACGAGGAATAGATTTTTTTCCTTTCCCCCGTTTGGTCACAAGTTAAAAAAATTTGAGGGGGTTTCAGCCCTTTATTAAAAACATCTCTAATTGTTGTCCTGTTGGAACATAGACATACACACCGGCCCCTTCCCCAAATTTTTTTTCCCTTTAAATGCCCTATCAATTTCTATTTACTTTTGCCCAACGTTTGTAAAAAGATTATGAGAAATATTATGCTGACTTTTTGTCACAATGCTTCATGGGACCAAACCCATTTAATTCTTAAATTATTGGGATGTTTTTCAACCAAAGAAAAGTTCCAAAGCCTTGAAAATTGCCCTAAACTCTGATTCGGCTAAAAAATCGAGCTACCACTTTTTTCTTTTTTTTTTGCCCCCTCTAGTTCCCAAGTACCTCTAACAAAATACAATACCCGGAAAAATTAAAATTTTTCTATCCACTAGAGAACCAGCATAGCCCCAGCATCTGTAAAAGCTTCCAAATATCTAGAGTTTTTTTGAACAAAATTCCCCTTTCCTGGACTGCCTTTTTCAGTATAAAGACCCTAACCAGCTTAAGAAAGATTCCCTCGATCATGCATAAAAATACTATTTCACTTACGATATGTAATGCCCCGGGTCAGTGTGACTAATATATAACTTTCCAACCAATTTTTTGGTACATTCTCTTTTTAAACCACTGGCCCTTCCCTTTTTTTTCCCCCCCAACTTGTGGTTTAATCTACGGAGTAAGACTGGTTTACTTCCAATCTCCCCGGTTTCTCCAAAATAAGTGGGTCAATTTTTTTTCCTGCTGTAAATGAAAATCCTTGTGTAGAATAAGCCATTTTTTCAATACCGAGGAAGTACTTCATTTTCCCCAAATTTCCCTTTTTTAATCCAAATTCTCTTTTTAGCTGTTCCTTCAATTAAATTTCTCTCTCTCTCATTTCCAGTTATTATAATGTCGTCCACGTAACAAAAAAGCACATTTTACCCCCTACATTAAAATGCTTAAATAAACAGAGTTGATCTCCTTGCTTTTTTTTGTAACCAGACTTTTCATTACCATTTGAAAATTTTCCCCCAAACCAAGCTCTAGGGGATTGTTTTTAACCATAAAGAGCCTCATCATTTACCCCCTTTTTCTCCGTGTCTCCCAAACCCGAGAAAAATTCATTAGATTTTCTTTATTCAAGTCATCATGAAAAAGCATTTTTGACATAAATTGAAGGATTTCCCAATTGAAGTGAGCACAAAGAACAGTAAAATTCTCACGAAATTCATTTTTACAACTAAGAAAAAATCTCATGATAATAAACCCCCCCATACTTCTGAATATACCCCTTACCCTAACTGGCTTTATATCTTTTCCAAGGGATCCATCTCTTTGTATTTCATTGTAAAAAACCACTTACAATCAACAATATTTTTTTCCCTTTTTTGGTTTTTACAACAATCCCCCCATTTTTTTTTTAAATTTTTTTTTTTCCAAGGCACCACCCCCTCCAAGCTTTTTCCCCATTCCCTTTTTGACAATGCCTCAGAAACTTTTTTGGGGAAAATTAATGGTGTTTAGACCACAATAAACCTTTTTTGGGCTGTATAGATTTTTAAAGTGGACATAGGGGGGACAAGGGATAAAGAGTTGCTTAGTGCATTCTCGGTTCCTTTTCCACACAATGGAAGATAAGATCACTTTTGGGATTGAAATGGTAAACGGGTTTTGTCCTCTAAGGGAAATTAGATTTTTTTCCCCATGACTTCTTTATCTTTGTTTTTTGGGTTTTTCTTGGCCCCTTGTGTCGGGGTTTTCAGAGCACCTTTCTTCTTGAATATACGAAAAAATCTTGGGGAGGGGCACATTTTTTTTCTACAATTTTTGCCCGGGTTTTAAAAAACCTTTTTTTGGACGAAGGAAGATCACAGTTTGAAGATCAAGAGATCGAAGTGGTTTTTTTTCAAAGTACTCATAGTATTTCTCTTCTACACCTGAAATCTCCCCTTGAAGAGGGGCTTGGAAAAAAAAAGGGATTTTTTTCTGCAAATGTAACATAAAAAAAAAGAAAAAAAAATTTCCTAATAAAGGGGGTGAAAACTTTTTTGTACCCTTTTTTTGATTAAATGAGTAACCCAAGAAAAACACTTAGGGGCTTGGGGGTAAAGTTTACTTCGGTTGGTTTGGACATGGACAAAAGCTATGCACCCAAAAACCCCTATAGGGTAAGCCCATTTGAGGTTCTAAAATGGGGGAAAAACTGTTAAGGAGATCCAGGGGATTTTTTGTTTCTAGGACAGGTGAAAAGCTATTTCTCATATAGTAGCAGTTAGAACGGCACCCCCAAAAAAAAGACTTAGGAACATTTCCCTTGAAAGATAAAGCTCGTGTATGTTTTAATAAATGCCCATTTTTCCTTTTTCAACTACCCCATTCGTTGAGGTGTGTTAACACTAAGATTTTTGTGGAAAAGCCCTAAATTTGGGAAAGTAGGGTGACAATTTTGGGTTAAAATAATCTCTAGCATTATCATCCGAAACATTTTTATTTTTCACCCCAAATTGATTTTTTAATCAAAGAGACAAAATTAGGTAAATAGGCGACATCAACTTTTGTTTTTAAAAAATATAACCAAAAACCCGAGTACAATCCAAATTTGGGATAAAAACCAACGACTCCCGAAATAAATTTTGGGGGCGTAAAAGGCCCCATAATTCACTATGAATCAAATGAAAGGATGTAAGCTTCTTTTATTTTCTGAAAAAAAAGATACCAATATGTTTTTTCAAATTCACAAACATCGCAGTGAAACTCAAAAAACAAATTCTTGAAACAATGAGGGAAACATGACTTTGAGAACCTAAAAAAGGTCCAAAAGTATGAACAACCAAATAAAAAGTTTTTTTGATAAACTGAAAAAGATAAATTTCTCCTAGGTTTTTTAGAATATTTTAAAATAAAAAAGGCCGCTACTTTCCACAATCCATCCCCGCCTCGTGTCCTAAGCGAAAGACACAGTAAGAAAAAGGGAAAAAAAAAAGCAAAAAAATTTTTAGGTTTTTTTTGGGAGTTTTTTTTAATAAAACAAGGCTGGCCCATAATTTTGGTACAGAAGAACATTCTAAATGTAAAAAGAAAAACGTGATATGTATATCCCAACCTTGCAATAGTAGCTAAAGTCCATGGGGTACTACATTTTTCTTTACTAGGGCTGGGGGGTATGTATGGAAAGTTGAACATGTTGGGCATAAGACCTTTGGCCCCCCCAGACTATTTCCATGCATTAGTAGTAATTTTTCTGAGGGATTTATACAAAGAGGGGATAAAAGTTTACTTGAGAGAGCTAGAGAACACGCTCCAAATTTTTTTTCCAAGGGGCCCAATAAGGTTTTTTATTTTTTTTTCAATCACTTTACTGTTGAACCCCTCCTTTGCTGGGCTTTCCTCTGGTTTTTGATTGTTCTTCATGTTGCCATGAGATCTTTTTTTTTCCCCCCCCCCGGATTCCCCCCCTCTTGGCTCGATGGGTTTAGTTTTTGACTTTGATCTCATACACTTTTTTGCACATCATGGGCTTTTTTAGACGGCACGTAGGAAGTCCCATACCCTTTGCTGGTTAAAAACAGCAAGCTCATTATTTGGTAGGGATTTCCATTGAACCCAAAGCCACGACATTTTTTCATCGACCTCTTTATCCCATGCATTAAATGCGGATCGTCCTTTGTTATCCAAAACCCAAAAGATGATTGATCTTTCCTTTGCCTTTCGGTAAGGTTTTTGGGCAAATTGAGACCATTTTAATAAAATTTCCCCCCTTTTTAAATCTATAGGATCGGATATTTTGCAATTCTCCAATTTTTTTTTTGCATTTTTGGAGTATTTTTGGGTGGTTTTGGGGGCCCCTTGACAATTTTTAACATGGTGACCAGAAAATTTTAGCAATTAAGGTTGATAACCAAGAAAAAAAAAAAAAAAACCAGGGGAAAAGCACCCCCAAAAGTGACGCTTCTTTTGAAACCCAGGGAAAAAAGCCTTTCCCCGATAGGGGTTTAAGCCCCCCAAAGCGGGGCCCCCCCCCCCAATGCAATTGAAGGGGAGCGACTTTAAATTGCTGGTTATTCTCAAAAACAGACGAAGTATGTCGCAATGGAACCAACGAGATTGAGACAAAAAGGGAAAAAGGGGAATGGTTGGCAATGAAGGCGAGAAAAAAAAATTTTTAGAATTTCCTAAAAACCAGCGCTCTGAACCATGACAAAAACGTGAAGAAAAATGAATAAAAAATCTATTTTCTTTTTTTTTCTCTTTTACAAAAATCTTCTAATAAACAAATTTTCAAAGAACTAAAAAAGGAAAAAAAAATACAAAATATAAAAGGCTATATACCTGAAATTTTTAAAAATATCTTTTCTAAATAAAAAACAAATCTAATAATTTTTTTTATTTTCAATACTTGCTATAAGTTGTTGTAAATCTTATCAAAGTTACTTCAAGGAGGCCCCTGTTAAAACACTTTAATTTGAATACCCTTGGGGGTACATGGAAACAAATAACCTCTACTCTTCGTCATCATTATGTCCATAGGCCTCCTCTCATACTTTATCTACATCTAAACATAAGTGGATGATGCAATTTTTTTCCCTTGACAAATCATTCTACTACTGGCTCGCCAAAGAATAGCATGGAAGGGAGCAACATCAATCACTTCGAAATGAAAATACCATTACAAAACCTGATAATATCACTAGCATCAATGATTTTTTTTTCCTCAATATTTAGTTTTTTAGTAAAAATGTCTTTCCTATACCTCCAACACTACCACCACCTACCCCTAAGGAGCCTGATGGAATTAAGGAAAACGCTATAAGTGATATAGGAATTCACAAGATTCTATTGGTGAAAATGGATATGATGAACTTTCAATGGTATCATGTTCACATATTACTGAAGAAGTGATTGATGTTCTCCTCCAAGCTATTTCCCCGATTGAGCTAGTAATAGTTGATGATTATTAATGGATAATGGTTTATCATCTACCCTTGATTAATAGACCAAATAGCATCATTGATTGGTTTCCTCAATATAAAAGACCAAATACCACCAGGTCTAGATTTTAAACCATGCAAATTGTCGCATAGCATCATTGATTAGCTTCCTCAATATTTAGATGTAGTACATGCCTTTCCTATACCTCCAACACCACCACCTACCCCTAAGGAGCCTGATGGAATTAAGGAAAACGCTATAAAGTGATATAGGATTCACAAGATTCTTGGTGAAAATGGATATGATGAACTTTCAATGCTATCATGTCACATATTACCAAAGAAGTGATTGATGTTCTCCTCCAACCTATTTCCCCTGACCGAGCTAGTAATAGTTGATGGATTTTATTAATGGATAATGGTTATCATCTACCCTGATATAGACATGGATAAATACCCAATGATATAAACATGGATGATGATAAAGAGGTGAGAATATTCCAATATCCAAATAGCCTAGAGATGATTTGGATTGAGTCTTTAACTATGGTCCCACCCAAAATAACTTAAAATGAGATGTTGCAACAACCTATAACAAGTCCCATTATAAACGACCTCAAGATTTAGATAAAAATGTTCTAGGAAATCAAGTTTAAAATTTCACCTGTAACCCTGGCTCATCAGCAGAGTTGGTCGATAGTAATAAATGTTTGGCATTTTTGGTTTGAGTTGTTAAGATGCTTATAGGGTTTTTGTTAGAGGATGAGTGGGTATTTGTAAACTCATGTATGAATTTTGTTGATGTGTGAATAGTGTGAGTGGTTGATTTATGTCCCAGTATTTTTTTACTTTGTGGTAGTGTGAGTAGTGAATGACCTATAGGTCACTTACAAGGTTGTGATGTATTGTATGACTTTTAGATTAACGTGATTTTGAAATATATATGTTACGTGTTTTCTCTCTCATATGATTGATCCATAAAAATATATGAAAGTGATTTTCATCGTCCAACATATGAAATATTAAAACTTAGCAACCAACATAAACCAATATCAAGATGTCAAAAAGGAAAATCGCAACTAGGAAAAGTTGGATCCTGGGAAGCAATGTGCCCAAAACTGCAAATGGAAAAAAATTTCTCAGCAAATGCTAAAGCAGAACCCCCCCACCTAAACCAAATCTTGATTATCATGCAAATTAAGTTACAACAACAATGAACTCCGTTGCGACATTTGGTAACCGATTGCAAATCCAAATGTGGATAACCCACCTATGGCCATAGGTCACCCACCAAAAGTGAAAGACTAACCAGATTTGTTCATGCTTGCAACTGATGAAGCAGACCAATTGGTTGCCTACTATTAAAAAGGGTTTTGCGGCTTCCCATGTTCCAAACATCAAAAAGTATCATACAGAGCCTCATGCTAAAAGGTAAGAGTTTGGGGGTTAAGCTTATAGCATAAGAAAAGTGTACACAGAAAGACTATTAGATTGGACTGTTATTGGACCCATGACATCTTTCAAAGGGGTGAGGCCCATTCACAAATCTTAATAAATAGATCCCAACCCCTCATTTAAAGAACAAGCAAGAAATGAATTATCTCCATAATAAAAATTTTTTTACTTTGTCCTTAGTTTAAAGTAGCTCATGAGATAGGGATTATTTCTAAAAGCCTCACTATCTAACAACCCTCAATCCCTTTCCATACAAATACCGCCCATGACTACATTTTGAAACCCGACATTTTAATTGACATGTTATTAGAGCCAATTGTCATGGCCATGGGTGATTCCAAGAAAGATAGGTTTGAAACGTAATCTTTTGAAAAATATAAGCAAGACCAAGCAAAAACAAGAAAAGAAATGGGCAGATTATGGACATACTAATTAAGTTGTCTAAGAGGAAAATTTCACTGGAGGCTAAGTCGGAGCCTTTAGGTCCCTGTAAGGGAGACTAGCATTGACAAAGGAGGATGACCTATCCCAAACCCAAGCAACCTGGACAATCTTATGGAAACTGTGAAGGGAAACCCAAATTGAGCACCACCAAAGCTTTTATCGTACAACTATCATAGATCCCATTGTAATTTGGGGGCAAAGTCCCATGAAAGCACACTATGCATACACATGACCCATCGCCCAGGGCGCACTGTTCTATGGCAGTCCAACCTATGACTAATCACACTGTAAGGGATACCAAGTAACCCACACAAGGCCTTTCACTGTTGATGCCTTGCCACACAACGCTCACTATGAGTTGTGTGAGAATCTGACATACATGAATCAATTTCTGGTGCAGCCTTAAACCAAACCACAATCTGACACTATTCTTGGGAGTTTTCCAGCTCATGTCACTCGAACACTACCCCAAGGAGGGGTTCGAACATAGAGAAGCTTCAAATGTTCATCAGCAAGTTGACCATAGGTTTAACCAACAAGCTTGTCTCAAGTATAGGCCTGAACAGCTTTATGTACCCTGCTAGACTCAGTTTGATTCTTCAGCCTATCAACCAAAATTACAATTATTGCTTCCATGGGCAACCTCAGTTCTTTCCAAGAAGCAGATGTTTCCTTTTGGCCCAAGCAATTACTTGAGCTTGATGACAAGCCATGTCTAGGGGGAGTGACTTTAGAGATGCAGGTTTCGATCATCATTATATTTCTTTATTGTGTCCTTTTTATTATTGTAATATCTAAATTAAACGAATGGGAACATTCATGAATAGGCTACTTCAAAGTAATGAAAGATTCAAGCATGGTATCATCCTTTTATATAAATAGGTCTCAACCCCTTACTTTAATAATAAGAAAGAAAAGAATTACCTCAATATTATTAGTCTTTTAATTTGTCCTTTAGTTTAAAGTATTTTGTGAGATCGAAAGTTTTCTTTGAGGAGCTCTTAATCCCTTTCCATACAAATATCACCCATGAGTAAATCCTAAACTCAGCATGTAACATGGATCATGTGGAGTCAACCCAAAAAAATAATAACAATAATAAAATACTTGAATATAAGGAAGATTGCAACCACAAACAATGGCAAAGGTGTAAAAAAAAAGCCTATAATTGAGCACAAAGCTCTAAAAATAAATTAAAAAAAAAAAAAAGACTAGAATACACCACTCCAACATGTGATCATAAGTCTGCCAATGCTTTATTAGTTCTCAAACTCTACTTTCTTTACTTATATCAAAATGTTCTGTATTTAATTATTAGATTGTTCTTACTAATTCATAAAACATTTTACTTGAATGAATTTTTTAGGGGAACAGAATCATTTCTTTTCTTTCTAATATTCTTAAATGTTAGAAAGAAAGAAATGATTCTGCTTTCTCTAATATTCTTACATATCTCATAAAGGGCATGAATTAGGAAGTTTTTAGTATTTCCTCTTTTTAAATTTTTCCTTAGTCACAGGAAGGCAAAATCTTTTTTTTTCTTTTAACTAGTATTCCTCAAACATTTACTATCCATTCACTTCAATGAATGAAACAAAAGAGAAATTGAATTGCAATTCCAAAAAAAATTTAATAAATATGTAAATGGTTATACATGTCTAAATTTCTTTATTTAGTTGAGATAAAAAAATGAATAATGAATAAAAATGGTAATAAAAAATAAATTAAACCATTACACCCCTAGAAAACCCGACCCCTCTCCACCTCTTAATACCAATACAGACTCAACAACAACATAAAAACATCCAATGATGAAATGAACCCATCGACAGCCCAACCACCTTCGCTAAAAACCTCAAAATTTACCTTTGCAGACCCTTTGTTGACCACAACAGCCAGCACCAAACCCATCCCAATCCACAACCTTCCTAAACCCACATGACCGCCTTCCCCCAAAAACAGCAGATCAATTACATGAATTATAACGCATCTACAACGATTTTTAATGGCAGAAATTAATGGAAAAAGGGCAAAACCTTTATGTAATCAAAGCATAGGGCTTTTTAAAACCTCCCATTGCCTCTAAACAACGCATGTTTCCAATCCTACACGAGATTCAATCTGCTGGCCATCTCAGTTCAAACTTTTTCAACTGCAGGCCACTACCAGATCCAGCTCAATGTTATCCCCCTCCAAAAATCAAGGGGGAAAAAATCCTGCACAAAGGCTTCGAACAATTTTGATAGGAATTCAGAGAGAAATCTCATCCTGTAACAGCGATAAGGTTTCCAAGTACCAGGATTAGGGGGAGA
>JBBMOL010002715.1:0-21727 GCA_037954665.1 Laguncularia racemosa
TACGACGACGGGTTTAGGTTTAATTTACTAGGGTTCGCATCATACTCCTAATAAATATAAGGGGGCATCATGAAAAGAGATAATAATACCGATTTCAATAAATATTAAACCGTGAATATTTTCCAAGTATTCCACCATAAGTTTACACATACTATACAACACAAGAAGTGAAAGCAAGGTTTTGTCAAAATTATCTCCATCTTCTAACTCTAATCCTTAATCTCTATTATGCTATTTACCTATTTCAACATCTCAAGATTTTAAGAAGGATTATACAAGTAACAACACAAAATAGTTATTGAAGTCTATTATAATAGCTACATTATGAAGTACTTTATAAATTTAATAATGGATGGAAAACATCAACAAAGGAGACATTTTTAAAAGAAGGGACAAAAATATTTGCAAATCTTTTGAAAACACCTGTGTAGGACAACTTTTGTGTGTGTATGTGTGTGTAAGACTATAAATGGGCAACACAATATTTATAGCCTATGTTTGATTGTCTTGATTTTATGAATTCTTTTTGTTTTATTTTGCTTTGTCTTTTTTTTTTGTTAAGGCAAGTATGACCATGCCCATGTGAAGCCGCTGGTGGACATGGCTCCACACTACAATGAAGTTTAAGGCTATAAAATGCAAGCTTGATTGTATTACTATGGGTAAATTATGCAAACCATCCCTAAAATCTTTCATAATTGCATGGACATCCCCCATTTTCAAAATTGAGAACATATACTCTTGAACTTGGTGTCGGTCTTACAAATTTTAATCATATGGTAGCTAATATATATACTTTGTTAAATTGGAAATATGTTGAAATAAAAATTGACCATGTCATTCAAATTAATTAATTTAATGAAAATTGACTACAGAGTTGAATCCATTTTGGCCTTCTAATTGGCTTCTCAAGGTTCTTCATTGCTTGATATTATCTCATCATACTTTTAATATAATTTGGATGCTTCTAAAAAGTACAATTTAACTCTTACACCTATGTTCGGAAAGAAGGAAAGAATTGGAAGGAGAAGGAAAGTGGAGGGAAGGAGCATATTTCAAGAAAATTTTCCTCATTTGAAAAAGGAAGAAAAATGGAAGAGAATGGATTTAGGAGGGAAAGTTTTCCCTAGAGCCCACATTTTTTTTCCCTACGTTAAAGTGATTTAGGAGATAAAATTATTAAAATTTCAATTATATCATTATTTTTTGAATTCTCATCAACTTTTGTAAGACAATATAGTAATCAAATAGCTTAAAGTATTTTTAAATATTATTTTAGAAAGCTTTCCTCTCAAATTCATTTCTTTCTCTTGCCCTTCATCCAATAAGAAAATGCATTATTTCTTTGCTCCTCCTCCTCCTCCTTCTTCTTCTTCTTCTTCTTTTTTTTTTTAAAATTATTTTATTGTTTTTTTTTCTAATTCTTTCCCCTCACTTTCCTTCCTCCCTAATTTCTCCCCCCTTTCCAAACATAGTGTTAGACCACTATTCTTATGGGTTTAATTTCACAATGTATTACATTTGTCCACCATATTTTGTTATGAGGAATATATTTATGAGAACTTTCTTTGTTTTGTTCTCTTTTCCTTGATGGTTTCCTCTTCTCTCCCCTCCCCTTTCCATTAGGTTTGCCACTTTTTGTTATTCAGAGACAAATTGTATTGTATTTGGAAAATTGAATCCATACAAGGGTTTAAATTTTCAAATTTTTTATCAATTTTAATTGAAATGAGTTCTTGTTTTCCATTTTAAATTTGGGAACATATGTTTAGATTTAAGAATTTTGATGAAGTTTAAATTGGCATATTCTTGATTTTGATATTCTAGGTAGAAATTAATTAATTAATTAAATGTTTGTCACATCGACAATTTAAATGACTTGAAAAAATTCTTTATACAACATATTTCAACATCAACAAAGTACATAAATTACCAAATAATAATAATAATAATAAATAGGCCTCACACCAATTTCAAGTGTGTAAGTGCTTAATTTAAAAAAAAATGAGAGACATCTATGCAATTATGAATGATTCTAGGAGTAGTTTCTACATTTTACCCTATTATTATTGCTCTTTCAAATGCTATTGACAGACACTTTAAGTCTAAGGGTATGCCCTGCCATTGACCTAAGGACTCACTAGGTCCTATGGAGGGTTGTGTATTGTATGTGTAGGCTAAGACCAAGTTAGGACACAGTGTTGTGGTTTGTGATGTGGACATGGGTCTAACCCCATGTCTAGCACTAACTATGCAAATCCATGAAAGAAGGTGCAAATATTTGGTATTAAAGAATTTCTTTTGAATTTTGATAATAAATTTTATTAGAAATAGCTATGACAAGTTAATATTTTTGTAATGGTCTTGCCTTTATTATGGTTAAATAAAGCTGAACACAAATGGTAGTTTATCCATTGATAAGGTTTGTGGAGGAATTTTGTTGAGACTAATAGTTTATTTCTGTCATCATATTGATAGTGTTTAGCTAAGGGTTGTGAAACTGGACTACAAATCTTTGAAGACAAAAGTTTTGATAATAAGGGTTGTGGATCATTATCAACATAGAAGAATTGATAGAGCTAGTATCACTCGAAAAAGCCTACCTCTAAATCTACACAACAAAACTCACTCTAGATTCGAACCACAAACCCATCTTAGGAGTTGATCACTTGGTTGTAATGGTTAAGAGATAGGAGAGAGAGAGTGAAGAAGAGAGAGAAAGCTATGCCAAGATGATCCAACATATTTATAGTTAAAACTTGTTAATCAAGACTATGAAAGTCTAATCTAGATTTGAACTACTCACTTAAGATTTGAACCATAAACCCATTGTAGGAAGCATTCATAGACCAACTAGGAAATCATAGCATGATGCTTCTCTCCTCTCTGTCTTTTGTACAACTCTTCTCTATTATTCTTAGATTGTTAACTTCAACTCAATGATTAACTAAGATAAGATTTTAGGGTTTTTGTGTCTTTGTTCATTCAACGCCTAGAAAGTTTGGTATTTCAATTAGACTACAATTATTTTGATCTTCTTTTTTATTTTTCTTTATTGATTTTTTTATTTTAATTCAATATTGTTTTGTAAAAATTAAATATAATTGAACATTTATTGAGTATTTTGTTTGTTTTTTATGGACAAATCTTATGTCATGGGCAAGTTTAAAGTTAAATATGTCATTAAGGACACATGTTGCACTTTTAATAGGTTTATAGTGCTAGCGTGTCTAATAGTGGTTAATGGAGTCACTTTAATAGGTTTATAGTGGTAGCGTGTCTAATAGTGGTTAATGGAGTTAACTCATGTGTCAATGCTAATATTGAAAAGTTCAATTAGGCATTAAAATTGACAAATTTAAAGTTTAGGTAATTAATAGAAAAATTGAATAAAGTTCAGATGCCAAATATTACAATATTCGTATCTAATTTTAGCTAATACAAATGCACAACTTTAGGTATCCTTAGGCTTGAAGTAACTAAAGACTCAAAACCCCCCATAAGTACCTACATGGAACCAATACCAAAACCAATACTCTCATCATCTTGAGATAGCACCGGATTAGCCATTAGTGTGCTTTTCCATTACATGCATCCATAAAGGCATCCTATATCTACTTGTATGACACACTTAGAGATTCTTCCCAACGCACCAAGTTGGTTTATGATGCTATTAATGTTATCGCCCATCGAAAACATCAATGCTTAACTAACTATATCTCTTCGATTGAGGTTGTTTGGCAATATATTGATCACTAGGTGAATATGCAAATCATTGGCCGCTTTGGATTTTTTTAGCCTTTCTTAACCACCAGCAATAAACAAGTGGGGTTCTAGTTTTCATTATTTCATTATTATCTACTTTTAACATGCTTGAAGCAACAAGGCAAATGGTGACGTACCTATGTCTTGAGAAGCCAAAGTCTTTGATTCACTAACTTTGACTTTTATGGAATGAACATTATTTGCTAAGAAATCTTTTATGAACCTCAATAATCTTGTTTCTATTTTTTTTTCCTATCATAGTTTCAAAATCAATTTGTGATTTCAACTACTAATTACATGACTCTATCAAGTTGATTTCCATATATTTTGAACTTCTAAGTCAACTTAATTCAACAATACTTGAAATATTCATAACTTTCACTTATAACAAATAACATATCAAGATTTGAGGTTAATAGGATTAACCTTTGTTCTTACTACCACGTCCTAATATAACTTAAATTTTGCCCTAGGTTTTTCATCTTTCCATAATTCAATATAATAATTGTATGGGAAAATACATTTTTAATCCTTCCTTTTATTTGAGTCCTTAACATTTTCAAACTTTACAATTTTGGACTTTTGTCAGATTTGTTAATCTTTCTATTTATTGATGATACATATTAGCTTCATATTGGTCTATAATAACAAATTAAGTAAAAATAATGATTTAAATATATTAAATTACTTAATATAATAAAAATAATATTAATTATATTTAATTATATAATATAATAACAATATTTAAAAATAAAAAATAAAAGAAAAATGGGTTGGAAGATATTGCACAAACTCTTGTTATCTTGGCTAATCACCTTAAGGTCAATTAGGAGCTAATACTTGCTTAAGATGGATAGAAAAAATTAACAAATTTAACAAAAGCCTTATTTTTATAAGATTTAAAAAATGTTGAGGACTCAAGTAAAAAGAAAAAAGAGAAGGGTTAAAATCACAAATAGAAAAAAGTTATTATGTTTTGAGGATTAAAAGTATATTATTCCCTAATTTATATCTTACAAATCTTCATAATTATCAACTTCTAACAAAGGAACAATATCTTACCTCAAATCATGTGCATGCCAATGAGGATACCCTTTGCACCACTTACCATACTTCTAGCTCCAATCTTTAATCTTTCAATTTCCTTGCGAGAACACTAGACTATGGTTTCGATTTTATGTTAATTAACCATCAAGATAGATTTGAATTCTTACCTTAATTCAAACTAGAACCGCCATTGTTACTCCAATATATGTGTCACCCCTTTTTATGTAATTGGCCTTCAATTGCTTTAATCCTTGCAAGATCGTTTGATTAGGGTTTTCGTCTATGTTAAATTGAAATTTAAGGTTTCATGGCTTGCCTTTTCTCAAGATTTCCCTTGAACTTCAATACCCCTTACTAGTCTTTCTCAACTTCTTGTTTGATGTCTTCCATTTTATCAAAGTTTTCATATGGGTGAACCTTTTTCTTAATTGAAAACGACAAAGGGATGAAAGATAAAGAAGCCCCTTATCTCTTACTTGATGTCACAACCAATATGGGGGTTACGGTTTTCTTTTTTCTTCCCTTTTTTTTTTTTGAGGGCAAGGTCGTACAATGGTCTACCATAACTTATGTAAGAGGATGCACCTTATCTCTCTGTCCTTAATTAAATTTTGTAACTAATACGTCAGTTGGTACTATTATTAATTATATATTATAAAAAGAAAACTCTTCTTACTTATACACCATTGTATTAACAAGTAACAGATCCATCAACTTGACCATAGAATAAAACCCATAAACACATAGTAATAATAATAGTTGTATTGAATCAATCCATGCGAGGTTTCAGCAAAATATATATATATAATATTGGATGAAAAATTAATTAAAATGACCCCCACCATTGGTCCCAGTGCGACGACGACGGCCACGTTCTCGTCAAGAGAAAAAGGAAGACGATGACATTTAATTGAAGATGGATTTGTTTTCAAAACACGCTTGAATTATTGGTGCTTTTGGACTATTCAGGTTTCGATTTCATGTTTCATTTCGACCACAGAATCTGGAACGATAAACGAGATCTCACATTTTGTTAAAGAAGCGGATGGATAATTAAAATTAATTGTAAATTTGCGTATTTACCTTGAAAATTAGACATTTTAAATCTCAATCAAGTCGAAATATGAGACCAAACCAAGAAACAGTAGATCTAGTGGATTGAGATTGCAAGCTCAAAGATTGAACCACTCACAAGAATAAACATCCCATCCCATCTCATCTCATCTTACAAGGATATTGGTTTTAAAGTTGACGTACCCTTGTTCTGGTGGTATAGTTTTTTCAAACATTATCCTACCTAATGCTCTTGCTTGTATAACTTAATCAACTATATAACATAAGTAACTCCTTTTCACACGGAGAAATCAAGAAGGAAAGTTAAAAAAAAAAAAACCCATCAAGATGAAGATAAGGATACAACTACAAAGTCACACAAGCAATACAGTACATAAAGACTCGAGTAGATTAATATTTACAGAGAGAAAAAGGAGAGAGAAACAATTACATAATCCTCTCCATATGATCGTACATAAAAGAGTAGATTAACCAAGTTTAGCTGCCTTTGATGATTTTCTTGATGATCTCACCCCTTCGTGGTGGAACGTTCACAAAGCTTGGTCTTGGGTGAACGGGAGCCCTTGGAGGTGGAGCACTTCCAGACGATCCTTGCTGGTTGTTACCGCTCATGTTCTCTTCGCCTTGGTCTTTGATGATAGAACCTTACACTTAATAGAGGCTTTCTTGTTTTGTCTCTGAAGAAGGGACTGATTTTAATACAAGTGAGAACTCTGCAGCTCCAAAAAAGAGAAAGTTGAAAAGATCAGGGACCAGACAAAAAAAAAAAAAAGAAAAAATCATTTTCTGCATACAAGGCAAAGGTATGTTCACGTGTCGAGTTGGCATAAAATTAATCAGTGACGAGGGGCGGCTGACGTCGTCTGGGTCAGGTGGCTCACTACTCGCTTTCCATCCTTATCTTTAACTTTGGTACATCATGTTTCCTGTATTTCTATCGGTGTAAAATATATATAAAATTTAATGGTTTAATTAAAACGTGTTTCCATTGGCTAAAGAAAAAAAAAATCATGAATAATAGAAAACACAATAATTAAGTAGGTGAAGTTTTCATTAATAAATAAATAAAAAAAAAAATAATGAAAAAAATAAAATAGAAAAGATAAAAAGAGAAAAATATATAAGTACTAAACATTTTTGATCTCAACTTTTTAATAAAATCTGAATTTCGTTTTTTTCTCCAAATCTATTTGATTGAGAATTTTTTTTTTCTTTTCCTCAATAAATAGGACTCTTCTTTAGAATTCTCTTTAAAAAAAATTTTAATAGTTAATACCTAAGTACCTGCGATCGACTTAAATTTTAAAAAAAAAGAAGAAAAGATTTTCCCTTGTAAATAAATAAAATAACTTCTTTATACTTTTAATTATTTGGATTTTTTTTAAAATTTATATGGTATTTCAAAAAATAAAATTTAAGTTGGAAGGTTTAGATGATGAATTTTTCGGTTTTAATAGATCAGTTACTGAACTTAACAATCTTTGGTTTTTTCAAAAATGAATTTTCTCATAAAAAAGTAAAAAAAAAAAAAAGGTTTAGTATTTATACCGAAAAAAAAAAAAAGGCAAAGGTATGTTCACATGGCGAGTGGATATATGTGCATTGGTTATGGTAAAATCAAAATCTAGGCGTGGGATTTCGACGTGATTGCAGGCCCAACCATTAATCAGTGACGTAGGGCCGCTTACTTTCGTCTGGGTCACGGGGCTCACTACTCGCCTTTCATCCTTTATAAATTATATATATATATTATATTTATTGTCTTTTATGTAACTTTGGTACATCTTTCATGTATTTCTATGTGTGTAAAATATATATAAAAATTTAATGGTAATCATAAAATAATTATGTATATATATATATATAGTATAGTATACCGTATTAGTTTTATGTTTTATTTTTATAGTTGCATTTTTATAGGTTACGATATTAAATATTTTAGTTTTTTTTTAATTACGTAAATATCATACCAAATTCCTAAAATAGTTTTGAAAGCGTGGATGTATTGTGCAACTTTAGGGCTAAAAAAAATTTATAACTAAAGGCACATATTGGGTCCAATTTGTGCCTTAGTTCTGCTAATTTGACCATCTATTTTTTTTTTTTTTACTTTAACATCTATCATCGATTTAAAAAGCAACTCATGTGACAAAGCAGAGAAAATAAAAAATATAAATATAGAAATAGAAAAAGTTTACTGTAATTTTCCATATCTTTGATCAGTTTTTTTTTTACTCTTGTTTACAAGAAGAATAAGAAGCTGATGTGATTCTGCAGAGCAAATGAGAGATTTGAAATAATACACCAAGATTTAAGCATTTTGTCAACAATTAATCGATTGTGGTATGTTTTTTTAGAAAAAATATTTTTTTTTTTTGTATTTGTGCCTTTAGTTCTGCTAATTTGACCATCCATTTTTTTTTTTTTACTTTAACATCTACTGTCAATGTAAAAAGTAACTCACGTGACAATAGCAGAGAAAATAAAAAATATAAATATAGAAACAAAGAAGTTTACTGTAATTTTCCATATCTTCAAATTCGATTTGTTTTTTATTTTCATCTCGTTCACAAGAAGAAGAAGAAGAAGTGATTATGCAGAGTAAATGAGGGATTTGAAGTAATACACCAAGATCTAAGCATTTTGTCAACAATTAATCAATTGTGGTATGTTTTTTTTAGAAAAAATTAATTTTTTTTTCTATATTTGATGTTATTATTTGAGGTACATATAGTTGTAATGTTATATTTTGTAGAAAATATTACTGCTTATTGTTAGTTTGTAGTGTGTTAAATATGATTTATATAGATTCTGTAATAATATATGGTATTAATTTTTGCGTTAGTATAAGAATATTTTGTTATGACAAAAAATTTGGTATTATTTGTAAATATTAAATTAAAAATATTATCTATATTGTTAATAAAAAAATATTATGATGAAAATTTGTAATATTTGGAATGTGAAATAATTTTTATAGTGTTGTAAAATGATTTGAAAATTATAAAATTTTTTTAACAGCCATAATATTATAAAAAATAATATCTATAAAATTTCTAGAAAAAATTTGTTTGGAAATAATGGGAAAAAAATTAAAATTAAAAATGATATGGATTTTTTTTAGCAAATTTTTATAATGCTGTTATTGGAAATTGTCATATATTTTTAAAAACTCATAATTTATATATACTGTGAATAGGGAAACAATAGATGACAACATGAAATTGATAATCTATGCGTTTGGAAATATTGTGACTGGTAATTGAGTGTCAGAATATGATAGGGATCTAATAAAGAAGTTGAAAATAAGAAAAAATGTCAACTAAAATGATTTTTTATATAGAATAAGTCACAACATTAGAGTCGATCTAACCGAAGTGGGGGTTGAGATAATTCATAGGCATCCTATGTTCTATGGGGGAAATACTTGTTAAGTGTTGATGGCAATTAGAGATGACGGAGACGTTGAAAATTTCATTAAAAAAGCCTGAATCATATGGAGATCGTGGCATACAACAATTGTACATAAGAATTTTTGACGATTTAGGGGGCCCCTCCATAAGGTAGACATTTGATACAAGCAATCA
Organism: Laguncularia racemosa; assembly: GCA_037954665.1. Taxonomy (NCBI): domain Eukaryota; kingdom Viridiplantae; phylum Streptophyta; class Magnoliopsida; order Myrtales; family Combretaceae; genus Laguncularia; species Laguncularia racemosa. Next base: position 9,474 of record JBBMOL010002715.1, read on the forward strand.
GTTACATTCGTCACATGACATTATAGAAATGTAGCCCAAGCTATCGACATTTCGACTCTTAATTCCAACCCCGATGGAAGCCAATGATGAAGATGAAATAGACAGAGCAGTTACTATAGTATTATAATGACCAGACACACGGGGATTCATACATGGTTTTGTTTAGGAGCGGAGGTTGTAACTAACACTAATGTAGAAATGGGTGTTAAGGAGGAGAGTACCGATAATGAGAAGAGTTCCGATGAGGAAAATGGGAAAGTGAAAACGAGGGAGATGAAGTACCCGAAGAAGACTCTCTAGCTATACTACGTACTTGAGACAGTTAATATATCAATTAGAGCAGGCTGAACCACCAAGCGTGGTAGTTAGAAATCCTGTTTCGTACTACAACATTGGGGGTGATGGTGGTTACATTTATTCCGAGTAGGAGCAACCTAATATTTGTAGTGGTTTGAGTAGTAGTAACGAATTCTATGGGGGCATGAGATTTAGAACGAAAGCAGATGTGATTCAAGTAGTGAAGGCTTACCATGTGAAGAACCATTGTAACTTTACTGTTGTAGAGTCTACTCGATTGCTATGGTCTGTTTATTGTTTGAGAAGAGACAACGACTGTAAATGGAGACTGCGAGCCTGAAAGAAGAAGTTAGAGGGTATGTTCGTATTGACGAGATTCGAGGGTCCACACACATGCAATAACCTACTGATTAGTTAGGATCACCCATAGTTGGATTGTAATCTCCTTGCTAGCCGATTTGTAAATCTTCTTAGGGATAATTAAGATATGAAGGTAGTTAAGCTGACTTTTGTTGTAGAACAAAAATTTGGCTATAGGATCAACTGAAGACTGGTTTAGGAGGAGAAGAAACTGGCTAGCAAGCATGTGTATGGGAACTAGGAGAAGTTTTACAATGAACTGCCTAAACTTCTCAATGTGATAGAAAATACAAATCCTAAAACACGAATTGACTAGGGGAGGAGTAGATCGACTACCCTCGGTATGTCTACTTTGAAGTGGGTATTATGAGCATTTGGGTTGTGTATTGCTGTGTGGAGATTCCTTAGGACTAGTTTTTACCATTAACGTCACTTTTCTATATGGGAAGTATACTCACAAGTTGCTAGTTGCTTGTGGCATTGATGGAAACAACCATATACTTTCGCTGGCATTTGCTTTGGTTGATTAGGAAACGGTTAAGACATGGGGTTGGTTTTTGAGGAAACTGAAGGAATATGTTGTCGATGACTGTGCAGATTGTGAAACCATTTGCCTCATATTAGATAGACGCGTAGAATCAGGTCAGCAGTTGAAGAAGAAGTGAATGGATGGCAACCTCCATTTGCGGTGTGGCGGTTCTGTCTATGACACCTTACAAGCAATTTCAACTCAACACATAAAAACATGTAATGCAAGAGGTTGGTGACATATGCTGGGTTGCAAGCACAATATTGCAAGTTGAACTATGTGATGGAATAGGTGGGGATTATTAAGCCTGATGCGTTGGACTAGTTTAACGATGTGCCATTGGATATGTGAACGCTAGCTCATGACTGTTGCTATCGGTTTGGGTATATGGCCTCTAATGTTGTTGAAAGCTACAATTTTGTGTTGAAGGAGGCTAGGGGGTTACTTGTGACTGCTTTGGTGAAGAAGACGTTTTACAATTGCATGGGTATTTCGTCTAGAAGCATATGAAGGCATTGAAGAATATGGCGAAGGGTAGAATTTTCACCAAATATACAACCTAAAAAATCGACAAATACAGTTCATGAGCTAGCAACCACAAGGTCATCGACTATAGTAGGTAGTGTAGAGTTTTCGAACTCTTCATTGGTAGTTGTCGCATCGCTAGCGGGTTGAGGGGAGGGGCCGAACATACGTTGTTGACATGCAATTGCTAGAAGTGGAAAATATACAGAATTCCATGCTCTCACGCACTGCCTTGCTTAAGCTTGATATGATGCACTTTATACTGATTAGTAAAGATGAACACATCAAAAGCACACTGTAATACTTGAAAGATTTTAATTATTTATTTATTTATTTATGTAATATAGGTATTATCATAAAGAGCTAAGGATGAGGATAAAACTTTATAAAATGTCGAGGGGCAATTTGGTCATTTCACACGGAGAATATAAATACTCTAAGTTAACTTAGAGTGCCTCCTTTATCATTCTGAGCAGTGAAACAGAGCCTTAGAGGACAGATGCTCCATACAAGAAACCTAGGACGACGATAGGAAAAAGGAGTGAATCAATTCTAAGAACTCGAGGTAAGGATTCTATAATAATTTCAAATTAAGATTAATGGAATTCGGAATTTATGCGTATTGCTTATTCATACAGAATATGAAGTTTAAGCAAAGATGATCGGAGAACGAGAATCAACGACTTGAGATTTGCGATTTGTGAAAATTGAAGTAAGTAATCTAATTTGCGTAATTTATTTATAATTACATGTTTTAGAGACTTAATTGAGCTTAGGAATATTTAAGATTGAGTTTTGGAGAAATTGGAGTAGAAGAAATAGGGTTCATGGAGATTGCCAAGGGTACCATGGCCTACCAATATGGTCGTGTTTCGACTGTATCAAAATGTAAAGGTGCACCGAGATTACACGACTTCCCAACATGGTCGTGTTTCGATCGTGTTAAGTTAAGGGTAACACAGCCTCCTAACACGGTCGCATTTCGACCATGTTGAAATGGAAAGGTGCTTCTAAGAGATACACGGCCTCCTAACACAGTCGTGTTTCGACCGTAGTGGTAGTTCCCATCACTAGGTTTTAGGTTTAAGTCTACATGGGTGTGGGCCCATAGTGGCGGTTCCCATCACCAAGTCATGCTCTAATGTGTTAAGTATGTTAAGGGGGTCATGAGTACCCTATTGTTTGCTTATGGACATAAATTATATTAAGAAATGGTTTTAAGTTCTACATGATGTATGGATACTTGTTTATGTTTGTTATGCGTATGTGTTTGTATTATATGTACTGGACATTAGCTCACCCTTTGAGGAATCATTTTTAGATGCAGGTGTCGAGGGAGATGAGAACTCCGAAGATAACCTGGGTTCAGGTGAACTACAGAGAGAGGAAAAATGAAGATTACCATTACTATTATGGTGATTAGGTTTGGGGAGTATTATGTTATTGGATTGTAATAGACATTTTCTTTTGAAAATGTTATTTTTGGTGTTTAAAGACTTCCGCCGCTTTAGATAATTGATATGGTTTAAGTTATCATTGGAATTTTGAGGATGTATGAGATTTTTTTATATAGGAGTTACAGGCTAAAATGTATCAGAGTTGTTTCAGGCCTTAACGATCTTGTGAGATAAGGACATATAGCGGGTAGTAGCACGACTCGTGGTTTGGGGCGTTACAACTTAGGTGGTATTAGAGCTTCAGGTTTTATGATCTTTAGAGACTTAAGTTTGAATCTATAGAGAATAGGTTCATGATCCTTATGACCTAAGTTTTGTTAGGTTATTGATCCTGAAGAGTTTAGGTAAGGATCTTTAGAACTAAGTGAAGATCAATAGTTATAAGTTTTAAACAATAGAATTTGAGATATGATCTTTAAAAGGGTTAAGCACTGGATTTGTAAGATAGTTAGACATGAAGAGAGTAGGTAAAATATGAGACATTTACTTAATTATGTAATTATTTTTTTTATTATTATTTTACTTATATTCTTCTAACTGCTAAGCTTTATATATGAATATACCCCTTGTGTAGTGGTATATGTGTATATACTTACACATTATGAAACTGACCATAACTGATACTAACATAAGTAGATCCGGTTGTCACTTCTTAAACAGAATGCCTCCAAGAAGAATTATTGGATCGGGAATTAGAAGGGTGCTAGGCGTGATAACCCCAATAAGGAGGAAACTCCGAACCCTAGATATCGATCTAAGACCCAACGATCAATAAGGATTCAAACCCTAAAATCGAAATTGAATCGAATGAATTAAACGTAACTCGACCCCAATCGAACACGCCGAATGGAACCTAAGCTATCACGAATCGATTTCTCCAAGCGTTTAGGATGAAGAAATCAAGATTAGTTCTATTCGCAAGAACTAAAGGAAGAGAGAACTCTTTCAAAAATCTCATTCACAATATGATAAATCTGATAATGACCTTTCAAATGTCGTACAAAGGAGTTTATATTCGTCATTAATTAAAAGCTGGCGGCCTAAATACATCTAGGGCCGACTTTGAAATAAAAAAACGATGGATGGGTTAGGCCGGCAGTAGGCCGGCGGTGCAAATTTCAAGGCCGACAGCCTTCATAGTCGGTGTACCTTGCCTTTAAAGGCCAGCCAATTCTAAGTCGGCGGCCTAGTCATAGGTTGGCGGCCTTTCCTTCGCTAGTGGTCGTCAATTCAATTCCGATGTCCTCCGCTTCGTCCCCACTTTGATATATGATGTTCATGAGCTTAGGACTTGTGTTAGAGTTGTGTCGAATTCGAATCACCTCTTGCTCCTAAAGTTCCATAATCAACCCTTGCAATGCCTCCTTCATTCGCTTGGTCCGTGATCGTGTCATAGGACCCCCGATACCTTGTAAAGGGTCATTAGCTTTGACTAGCTCCTAAGTGTTGGATGCCCCCGATCTCTATCATTCCCCCCTTCCCCAAAAGGATTCGTCCTCGAATCACCTACATCATATAACGAAACATCAGAAACATTAAAAGTAGCGCTTACATTACCGTGTTGAATTGGCAAATCGAGTTTGTAAGCATTGTCGTTGACGCGTTCCAACACTTGAAAAGGTCCATCTCCCCTAGGATGAAAATTTTGGGACTTCCGCTGTGTAGCAAACCTTTCTTTTCTCAAATGTAACCAAACCCAGTCTCTAGGTTGAAAGGTAAGCTTGACACGACCCTTGTTTACTTGTCGAGCATAGTGCTCATTCTTCTTCTCAATGTTAGCTCGGGCCTTAGCATGCAATTCCCTGACTAACTCTGCTTTTCTCTTTCCATTAACATCAACAAATTCATTAGGAGGCAAGGGTAAAATATCCAAGGGAGTCAAATGATTAAATCTATACATAATCTCAAATGGTGAGTATGATGTAGTAGAATGCACAGCTCTATGTATACGAATTCAACATGGGGTAAACAATTTTCCCATTGTTTTAAGTTCTTTTTCAAAACAGCACACAACAATTGTGAAAGGGTCCTATTAACTACTTCTATTTGACCATCCGTTTGAGATGTGTAACATAGAAAATAACAATTTAGTTTCCCAATCGGTTCCACAAAGTGCACCAGAAATGGCTGAGAAACTTAACATCCCTATCACTTACTATAAACCTTAGCAGGCCATGCAAACGCACAATTTTTTTAAATAATAAATCAGCAATATGTGTTGCATCATTAGTTTTAGAACAAGCAATAAAGTGAGCCATTTTGCTAAACCTATCAACAACAACAAATATGCTATCTTTGCCATTACTAGATCGTGACAAACCTAGAACAAAGTCCATAGAAATGTCAGTCCAAGGCTGATGAGGTACAGGTAATGGGATGTATTTTCCATGTGGCATTATTTTGGATTTAGCCTGTTTACACACAATGCATTTTTCACACACAGCTTGCACATCTTGTTTCATCCTAGGCTAGTAAAAATGCTCATGCAAAATGTCCAAAGTTTTCTGTATACCAAAGTGCCCCATTAGTCCACCCCCATGTGTTTTTCTCTAACAAGCAATTCACGCAAGGAACATTTAGGAACACAAAGTTTGTCTTTCTTAAATAGAAACCCCTCATGATTATAAAAATCAGCATATGCATGCTTAGAAACAGCACTCCACACTTAACCAAAACCAGCATCATTCTCATACAAATCCTTGATAAACTAAAATCCAAGCAATTTTTTTTATAAAGAGGTCAGAAGTAAATACCTCTTAGATAGTGCATCGGCCACTACATTTTATTTCCCTTGCTTGTATTTGATAACATAAGGAAAAGTTTCAATAAATTCCAGCCACATAGCATGCCTTTTGTTCAACTTACCCTGAGTCTTCAAGAACTTCAAGCTTTCATGATCTGAGTGGATAATGAACTCCTTGGGTCATAGATAGTGCTGCAAAGTTTGTAAAGTCCTCACTAAAGCTTATAGCTCCTTATCATAGGTAGGATAATTCAATGCCGCCCCATTAAGCTTTTCACTAAAGTAAGCAACTGGCTTGGAATCCTGTATCAAAACACCACCAATACCTTTCTCAGAAGCATCACATTCAATTTCAAAGACTTTTTCAAAATTAGGTAGAACAAGCAAAGGTGCATTGGTCAGCTTTTCTTTCAAAGTATTGAAAGCTTTCTTATGTATTTCAGTCCACCTAAACTCAGCATTCTTTTTAACAAGGTCATTTAAAGGAGCAGCTATAGAACTAAAATCCCTCACAAATCTCCTATAAAAGCTTGCTAAGCCATGAAAACTTCTTACCTCATTAGCATTCTTAGTTGTTGGCCATTCCTTGATTGCTTTTACCTTCTCCTCATCAACAGAAATCTCCTGTGTACCTACAATAAAACCCAAAAACACCATAGACTCCATGCAAAAAGTACATTTCTTTAAATTTGCAAATAACTTATTTTCTCTCAAAACAGTGAAAACCATTTGCAAATGCTGAACATTTTTCTTCTAGACTTTTACTGTAGACTAAAATGTCATCAAAATAGACTACAACAAATTTTCCTATTAAAGTACGAAGAACATGATTCATTAATCTCATAAACGTACTTGGTGCATTTGTTAAACCGAAAGGCATTACCAACACTCATAGAGACCATATTTGGTTTTAAAACCGGTTTTCCACTCATCTCCTTCTCTCATGCGTATTTGGTAATAACCATTTTTTTAAATCAACTTTTGAAAACAAACACGCACCATGCAGTTCATCTAACATATCATCAAGCTTGGGTATGGGATGTCGATACTTAACTGTGATTTTGTTGATGGCTTGACAATCTACACACATGTGCCATGATCCATCCTTCTTTGGAACCAGAATAACAGGAACCAAACATGGGCTAAGGCTCTCTTTCACAAAACCCCTTTCTACCAGTTCATCCACTTGCCTCTGAATCTCCTTTGTCTCCTCTGGATTTGCTCTATAGGCTGTCTATTTAGAATTGAGGCACTTGGACAAAGTCGATTTGATGCTCAATACCTCTCAATGGAGGTAATCCACTAGGTATCTGCTTAAGGAACAAGTCAGCAAACTCCTGCAAAAGAGAAACAACAACTGTAGGCAAAGAAGGGTTAAGATGGTTGGTGGAAAAATAAACATCCTTGTACATCAGTACAAGTAAGTGCCGTTTGCCTTCAAGGCACCTTCAATCTCACTTGCCTTGCCAATTTCACTCGTGTTTCCCTCTAATTCTTTTCTCTCATGGCTCACAAGTGTATTTTTACCACTCGCTTTCACAATCTCGCTCTTCTTTTCTTGTTCAATCTTGTGTTCCCTCTCTCTCTGAACTCTCTAGCAATCCTCAACTGATCCTCACTACCTCCCAAGGATTAAGGGGTGTCAGGACCACCTGTCTTTTGTTCAGAATAAAGGAATACCTGTTATGATACCCATCATAGGTGACCTTTCCATCAAATTGCCAAGGTCGTCCCCAAAAAGATGTGGCAAGCCTGCATAGGTACCACATCACACAATACCTCATCACGGTATTTCCCTCTAGAGAAAGAAACCAGTACCCTCTTGGTTACTTTAACCTCCCCACATTCACTCAACCACTACAACTTATAAGGTTGATCATGCTTCACAGTTTTCAGGCTCAATTTATCAACCAATAACGTGCTAGCAACATTTGTACAACTACCACTATCAATAATCAAACTATACACCTTGTTATTCACATGGCATCTAGTAAGGAAGATATGCTCTCGCTGCACTTAATCACCCTCATTCTTACGTTGAGTATTGAGAATCCGCCTGGTAACAAGAAATTCTCCCTTTACAGGGCCTTCCATATCTACATCACTACAATCTTTCAGTGGGGGCATGTCATTTATCATCCCTTGAACTCACACTCTCCACATCACCACTCTCCAAAAGGATCATCGCCTTAGTGTTTGACATTGCGATGCAATATGCCTATATCCCTGGCACCTGAAACACTTAATGTCACGTAATCTAGAAGTAGATTTGGTTTCAGTGTTACCTGTTCGAATAAGATGCTGGTGCCTTAGCCTTCTCTTCCTCCATAGCTTTTGGTGATGATTTATTATTCTTCCAATTCGACTTCCATGATGAACTAGAAGTTGAATTATACCTGGAAGAACTTGAAGCTGGATTATACCTTGAAGTACTCTTTTCCTTCAATTGCTTCTCAATCTTGATTGCCTTATGCAACAATTCCTCAAAATCTACAAAATACTGTAGATCAACGATATTAGCGATCTCCCTATTTAAGCCAGTAATGAACCTAGCCATTGTCGCTTCATCATCCTCTTCTACTTTAGCTCTAATCATGGCTAATTTCCATTTCTTTGAATTAATCCTCTTCACTTTTGGACCTTTGTGTCAAGCTTTGCAGTTTCCCATGTAAATCCCTAAAATAATGAGTAGGAATGTACCTCTTCTGCATGATTTTTTTCATTCCATCCCATGTGCTGATAGGTCTCTCCCCATATCGTCTTCTATTTCTAACTAGTTGATCCCACCATACACTCGCATAGTCAGTGAATTCAACTACTGCAAGTTTAATCTTCTTATCCTCTGAATAATTATGGCACTCAAATATGTGATCAACCTTTCGCTCCCCCTCCAAGTATAATTCGGGGTCATTCTCCCTTGAAAGGGTGGTATTTTCATCTTTATGCTACCCAAATTATTATATCTCCTTTGGGTATGTCTCTCCCCATCACAAATTATACTCTCCTACTTCAGTATCTTCTTCTAATTCCATTCTCACTCCCCTCCTCGGAAGCCTCTCAAATCTTCGACCCACTATAGTGCTACCCATGGGGTCCCCACTCTGCTTCATCCTATCTATCCTTTGTTGGACTGGGTCCAACTCAGCCTTCATCATTTTTCTCATCTCACTCAACAACGCATCAAACATCAACTTATTATCTCCTACTCCCTTCTCCCTTTCAGGTGAACTTTGGCCAGACATGTTTGTTGCAACAAAGAACGTTAGTAATAAAAATATATCAAAGCCTCACAATTCACTCCTCACGTGTTTACACTCAAAGATGAAAATTCACTCGTGTGTAACACAAATTTTGGGACTTCTCACGATATTAATCTCACACTCTATTTTTCCTTTACAAGTCCTTGTTTTAGAACTAACTCAACGAAATTTCTTCAAATAAACGACTAGGATAAATCAATGTGACAACTCAAAAAAAAAAAAATTAAGCAACGAATAACGATGACAAACTCAATGACCGGAATGGAATATGAACGACTTGATAGGAAAACAATGAACTCGGACAGTTTATCCAACGAAATAAAATATCAATGGGAATTCAATCAACATTCAGCAACCCCTTTTTTTTTTTATTTTATTTCACGCCAAGAATTGCTATTTGGAATGTGGTATTCCTTGACTAGAATAAACAACGAGCAAGTGGATCTATTGGCCGAAGGAGACAATGAAAAAGGATTCTAAGTCCTTTAATGAAATCGGCAGCGGAATGTATAAATATAAAATATTATATGCTAATGGAATCTGGAACAATGGGAAATCACAAGAAGCAATTGTGCGATCAAACGACAACAGCAATAAACATGGATTAACGAGCCAAATTCCTACGAACGATTTTTTTTTTTTTAATAGACTACGACAGAAAAATTCACACAATCAATGAACAAATAAAATATGAACAAGGATAGAAATTACCCGATTCAATGAGCCTCGGCTTTGATACCAAATGACGTGAATCCTAGATATCGATCTAATACCCAATGATTAATAAGGATTCAAACCTTAGAATCGAAATTGAATCGAATGAATTAAACGTAACCCAACCCCAATCGAACACGCCAAATGGAACCTAAGTTATCACGGATCGATTTCCCTAAGCATTCAGGATGAAGAAATCAAGATTAATTCTATTCGTAAGAACTAAAGGAAGAGAGAACTCTCTCAAAAATCTCATTCACAATATGATAAATCTGATAATGACCTTTCAAATGTCGTACAAAGGAGTTTATATTCGTCATTAATTAAAAGCCAACGGCCTAAATACATCTAGGGCCGGCTTTGAAATAAAAAAAACAACGGATGGGTTAGGCCGCCAGTAGGCCGGCGGTGTAAATTTCAAGGTCGATAGCCTTCATAGTCGGTGTACCTTGCCTTTTAAAGGCCAGCCCAAATTTTAAGTCGGCGGCCTAGGTGATAGGTTAGCGGCCTTTCCTTCGCTAGTGGTCGTCAATGCAATTTCGATGTCCTTCGCTTCGTCCCCACTTTGATATATGATGTTCATGAGCTTAGGACTTATGTTAGAGTTGGGTCGAATTCGAATCACCTCTTGCTCCGAAGTTCCACAATCAACCTTTGCAATGCCTCCTTCATTCGCTTGGTCGTGATCGTGTCATAGGACCCCCGATACCTTGTAAAGGGTCATTAGCTTTGACTAGCTCCTGAGTGTTGGATGCTCCCGATCTCTATCAACAGCTATAAGGGGAAAGAGGTCAAATGGCCGAAGAGAAAGTGCAGCTACTGCATACTGTGAAAACCCCCTAGTGGGACTATTGGCACAATAACACCAAGCCCCTAATGTCCCACAACACAGGTATGCCAATGGACCCATTAGCTTTGATAGGTTCATAAGACTGGCTAAGGAGTTTAACCCTAATGTGGATGACCCAATCGAGGCTGAGGATTGGGTATTAGAAATTGAGAAGACCTTTGCTGCCTTCGAGATAGTAAAAGATAAGAAAGTGAATTTACGCTGCATTCATGCTAAATGGCCACTACAGCAAAATGGTAGGCTTCGGTCCCTAGATTTATAGGGAGTGCATGAATTGTGCAATGTTGAAGGAGCTGTTTTATTAAAGAGACTTTCCCAACAGCTCTAGAGACAAAATGGAGAATGATTACTACAATTTTGAACAGGGGAACGAAACTATTGAAGAGTTTAAGGTAAAGCTGAATCACCTCATTCAGTTCCTTCCCAAAAATATACGCAATGATGACAAGTCCTGAGTTAGAAGGTTCTTGAGAAGATTGGAATTGGACCTATAACTTGCAGTAGGGGCCTTTTAGCTAAATACACATGTTGAAATGGTATATAAAGCGAAGTGTCTTGAATAGAATAAGAAGATCATAGAAGAGCAGAGGAGCCGTAGAGTAGCAATAAACTTTGGGGAAAGACCTGCCTCTAGTGGAATGGGGCAAGATAGGGTAAAAGACATCACTTGTTGCAAAGTAAAACACTTAGAGCTATAGCCTCTCATCTCCAAATCTAACAAGTTCCTTTGGCACTCATCACAACAGGCAGAAATGCTAAATTCCTAGATGTTACGGACCCATGAGTTAAGAGAGTGCAGATGGCCAAATGGGGCATGTTTCTCTTATGGGAAGACAGGGCATATCAGTAGAGATTGCACTAAAAGGTTGGTTCCCCTAATTTTCTGTCATGTGTTCAACTAAAGGAGACATATGGCAGTCAATTGTCTACAGCAACGAATCATAAATCAAGCAGGACTAGTTCAATAGGCAGCTAGACCTCTAGTGAGAGGACAAGGAGGTAGATTACAGGTAGGAAGTCCTAGACAAAGAGTTCATACTAGACTATTTTCCATTCTGCAGCAGTAGTACCGGGATATCCTAGATGTGGATAACATTGCAGGTAACTTCCAGTACACTCCTGCAATGCATATGTGCTATTCGATACCAGTGCGTCTATATCTTGTGTGTTTGAGAATTTTGTTTGTGCATGTGCTTTGAATGTTGAAAATATGAATGATTGCCTGGTTGTTAATACTCCTTAGGAGTAGGGGAAGAATAAGTAGGATATGCAAAAGAGTGAGAATAAAAATACATGGGAGGGTAATGCCAGTAGACCTCCTAGTATTAGAGATGATAGAGTTTAACATTATTTTGGGTGTTAATTGACTACAAAATACCATACCACCATTGACTGCCACAAAATGGTAAAGTTTTAATATGCCTGAAGATGGATATTTTTAATACAATTAGAAGTAAAGGACCCCCTTTTAATTTCCCATCTAAGATGTGGGGGAAAAAATGTATTGCAACCATAAACA